>CAXIES010000046.1:5000-12500 GCA_964023965.1 Melinopterus prodromus
GTCCGTCGGCGGCGAGCGGGAGTAGAGAACGCTAACCGGGCGGCCGTCGTCGGGTCGACAAATTTATCGATCGTCACCCGTCCGTCGGCGGCGAGCGGGAGTAGAGAGCGCTAACAGGCCGGCCGCCCGGTGAGCGCTCTCTACTCCCGCTCCGCGCCGACGGACGGGTGGCGATCGGTATATTTCCCCGCTCGAAGACAAAAAATTTCAAAAATTTCAGCAGAGAGCGCTGGACGGAACTTTTGAAAGAAAAAAAAATTTTTCAAAAAAAAAATTTTTCAAAAAAAAAAATTTCTGAAATTTTGCAGAGAGCGCTGGCCGGGACTTATAGGCGAAAAAGAAAATTTCAAGAAAATCTTTTATGGGGCCGTTGACGGCGCGAGCGCGGTCGGCTGGACTCCGGCGGCGCGCTCGATCGACAGCGCGGGTCTCCCGTCGTCGAGCGGGGCGAAATGTACCGAGCGCTACCCGGCCGGCGACGGCGCGCGGGCGGTCGGCTGGACTCCGGCGGCGCGCTCGATCGACAGCGCGAGTCTCCCGTCGTCGAGCGGGGCGAAATGTACCGAGCGCTACCCGGCCGGCGACGGCGCGCGGGCGGTCGGCTGGACTACGGCGGCGCGCTCGATCGACATCCAGCGCCACCCGAAAGACAAAATTTCCAAAATCCAAAAATTTCAGCAGAGAGCGCTGGACGGAACTTTTGAAAGAAAAAAAAAATTTTCAAAAAAAAAATTTTTCAAAAAAAAAAATTTCTAAAATTTTGCAGAGAGCGCTGGCCGGGACTTATAGGCGAAAAAGAAAATTTCAAGAAAATCTTTTATGGGGCCGTTGACGGCGCGAGCGCGGTCGGCTGGACTCCGGCGGCGCGCTCGATCGACAGCGCGGGTCTCCCGTCGTCGAGCGGGGCGAAATGTACCGAGCGCTACCCGGCCGGCGACGGCGCGCGGGCTGTCGGCTGGACTCCGGCGGCGCGCTCGATCGACAGCGCGGGTCTCCCGTCGTCGAGCGGGGCGAAATCTACCGAGCGCTACCCGGCCGGCGACGGCGCGCGGGCGGTCGGCTGGACTCCGGCGGCGCGCTCGATCGACAGCGCGAGTCTCCCGTCGTCGAGCGGGGCGAAATGTACCGAGCGCTACCCGGCCGGCGACGGCGCGCGGGCGGTCGGCTGGACTACGGCGGCGCGCTCGATCGACATCCAGCGCCACCCGAAAGACAAAATTTCCAAAATCCAAAAATTTCAGCAGAGAGCGCTGGACGGAACTTTTGAAAGAAAAAAAAAATTTTCAAAAAAAACATTTTTCAAAAAAAAAAATTTCTAAAATTTTGCAGAGAGCGCTGGCCGGGACTTATAGGCGAAAAAGAAAATTTCAAGAAAATCTTTTATGGGGCCGTTGACGGCGCGAGCGCGGTCGGCTGGACTCCGGCGGCGCGCTCGATCGACAACGCGGGTCTCCCGTCGTCGAGCGGGGCGAAATGTACCGAGCGCTACCCGGCCGGCGACGGCGCGCGGGCTGTCGGCTGGACTCCGGCGGCGCGCTCGATCGACAGCGCGGGTCTCCCGTCGTCGAGCGGGGCGAAATCTACCGAGCGCTACCCGGCCGGCGACGGCGCGCGGGCGGTCGGCTGGACTCCGGCGGCGCGCTCGATCGACAGCGCGAGTCTCCCGTCGTCGAGCGGGGCGAAATGTACCGAGCGCTACCCGGCCGGCGACGGCGCGCGGGCGGTCGGCTGGACTCCGGCGGCGCGCTCGATCGACAGCGCGAGTCTCCCGTCGTCGAGCGGGGCGAAATGTACCGAGCGCTACCCGGCCGGCGACGGCGCGCGGGCGGTCGGCTGGACTACGGCGGCGCGCTCGATCGACATCCAGCGCCACCCGAAAGACAAAATTTCCAAAATCCAAAAATTTCAGCAGGGAGCGCTGGACGGAACTTTTGAAAGAAAAAAAAATTTTCAAAAAAAAAAATCCAAAAATTTAGCAGAGAGCGCCGGAGAGAACATTTGAAAGAAAAAAAAATTTCCAAAAAAAAAAAAAATTTTCAAAAAAAAAATATTTCCAAAATTTCGAACTCGACCCGGACGGGGACCAAGGCGAAAAGTGCGATAAGTCCGCGCGAGCGTCGGCGGTATCCGTTCGAGCGAGCCGGGAGCGACCCGTACTAGCGTTTCGCAACCCGTACTCGGTCCGTTGCGCTTATATAGGGAGAGGTGAGTCCGCGACGGCTAACGCCGTCCGGTTCCGCTCGATCCCGTTTAGTTGCGACGAGTCGACAGTCTTGGTATTAGTAAACGATAAAGATGCTCCCTGCCGGGCCGCACGCGTTGTTGACTTTGATCTGCTGGTGGCTAGAGAGCGCCTCGGTAAGCTTCGTTCGCGAAGAACCGGCGTTCGCCATTAGAGACGAGAGTTTTAATTGACGCTGTGCGGTTTAACCGAAAGGTTGCGTTCCCACATATCGCCGCCAAGCGCTCGTAACCGTAACATTAGCGATTGCCACAGCATGCCCGCGGACGACGCTGACTTTCGCAGTTAGCGTTGTACACCTTATGCGGGCGCACTTAAATCTCGGAGGCGTCCTCTGGACGTCGTCCACAAATATGCAACGACTCGCCTCGTACCGAGCGTGAGAGCGCGGCACGACAGTTTTCCGAAACGCGCGCTCAGACCGCGTACCATGTCGCTTTCAATCTAGCGAAGGGTGTTTCTGGGAATGTTGAAGCCGTTCGCGGACGAGATTCCGCGTTATAAATTATTCTCTTTAGAACTGCTGCGGGCGGTCATGTCGTCAAGTAAACGTCGTCCTATTTCGACGTCGGCGCATCCTGCTCCACTGTGCGTGAAATGTGTGGTCGGCGCGCGCTCGTCGCTGCCGACTGATTTCGACACGGTCAGTTTTTGCTATATATTGTAATATGTAGTAGTATACTTCCGGGCCGGGCGAGAAGACAGACCGCCGCCGCTCTCGCAGCGGCGTGACGATTCTGCTCCGCCCTCGGCTCGCCGGAGGTGCGACTGTTCTCTCGATCTGCGTTACGCCAGGTCGGCGCGTTACCATCGGTGCGCGTCTTCCGAACGTGGCCGCGGACGGGTGACAGCTCCCTGGTTGATCCTGCCAGTAGTCATATGCTTGTCTCAAAGATTAAGCCATGCATGTCTCAGTACAAGCCAAATTAAGGTGAAACCGCGAAAGGCTCATTAAATCAGTTATGGTTCCTTAGATCGTACCCACATTTACTTGGATAACTGTGGTAATTCTAGAGCTAATACATGCAAACAGAGCTCCGACCGGAGACGGAAGGAGCGCTTTTATTAGATCAAAACCAATCGGCGTCGGGTTCGCCCGTCGTCGTACACCTTGGTGACTCTGAATAACTTTTTGCTGATCGCACGGTCTCGCACCGGCGACGCATCTTTCAAATGTCTGCCTTATCAACTGTCGATGGTAGGTTCTGCGCCTACCATGGTTGTAACGGGTAACGGGGAATCAGGGTTCGATTCCGGAGAGGGAGCCTGAGAAACGGCTACCACATCCAAGGAAGGCAGCAGGCGCGCAAATTACCCACTCCCGGCACGGGGAGGTAGTGACGAAAAATAACGATACGGGACTCATCCGAGGCCCCGTAATCGGAATGAGTACACTCTAAACCCTTTAACGAGGATCAATTGGAGGGCAAGTCTGGTGCCAGCAGCCGCGGTAATTCCAGCTCCAATAGCGTATATTAAAGTTGTTGCGGTTAAAAAGCTCGTAGTCGAATTTGTGTCCCGCGCCGCCGGTTCATCGCTCGCGGTGTTAACTGGCGTGTCCGCGGGACGTCCTGCCGGTGGGCTTAGCCTCTCGGGGCGGCCCAATCTCAATCCCACCGCGGTGCTCTTCATTGAGTGTCGAGGTGGGCCGGCACGTTTACTTTGAACAAATTAGAGTGCTTAAAGCAGGCTAAAATTTCGCCTGAATACTGTGTGCATGGAATAATGGAATAGGACCTCGGTTCTATTTTGTTGGTTTTCGGAACCCCGAGGTAATGATTAATAGGAACGGATGGGGGCATTCGTATTGCGACGTTAGAGGTGAAATTCTTGGATCGTCGCAAGACGGACAGAAGCGAAAGCATTTGCCAAAAACGCTTTCATTGATCAAGAACGAAAGTTAGAGGTTCGAAGGCGATCAGATACCGCCCTAGTTCTAACCATAAACGATGCCAGCTAGCGATCCGCCGACGTTCCTCCGATGACTCGGCGGGCAGCTTCCGGGAAACCAAAGCTTTTGGGTTCCGGGGGAAGTATGGTTGCAAAGCTGAAACTTAAAGGAATTGACGGAAGGGCACCACCAGGAGTGGAGCCTGCGGCTTAATTTGACTCAACACGGGAAACCTCACCAGGCCCGGACACCGGAAGGATTGACAGATTGAGAGCTCTTTCTTGATTCGGTGGGTGGTGGTGCATGGCCGTTCTTAGTTGGTGGAGCGATTTGTCTGGTTAATTCCGATAACGAACGAGACTCTAGCCTGCTAACTAGGCGTATTTTCGACATCTCAAAGGTCCGCCGACCCGGCGCTCGCGTCGCGGTCGTGCGCGATTTTTACTGTCGGCGTACAATTAATTCTTCTTAGAGGGACAGGCGGCTTCTAGCCGCACGAGATTGAGCAATAACAGGTCTGTAATGCCCTTAGATGTTCTGGGCCGCACGCGCGCTACACTGAAGGAATCAGCGTGTCTTCCCTGGCCGAACGGCCCGGGTAACCCGCTGAACCTCCTTCGTGCTAGGGATTGGGGCTTGCAATTGTTCCCCATGAACGAGGAATTCCCAGTAAGCGCGAGTCATAAGCTCGCGTTGATTACGTCCCTGCCCTTTGTACACACCGCCCGTCGCTACTACCGATTGAATGATTTAGTGAGGTCTTCGGACCGGTGCGCGGTGGCGTTTCGACGTCGCCGATGATGCTGGGAAGATGACCAAACTTGATCATTTAGAGGAAGTAAAAGTCGTAACAAGGTTTCCGTAGGTGAACCTGCGGAAGGATCATTAACGAATGTTTATAAAACATTACGTACAATTAATTAATACGATGCACGGATCGATATTAATAATGAATGAATATTAATGGCGCCCTCGGCCGACCACGTCTACGACGGCGGTCGCGTCGGCCGTACGAGCGCCGGTCGAACTGATTCGAACTGTTAAGGACTAACGAAGTCCGAGGCGTCGGCCGACCCGCGAGGGTCGGCACGCCGGAAGTCAGGTACCTAGTCGAGAGGTCCGATGACGAGAGCGCCCCCCGTGCCGCTCAGGCCGAGAGATACTGCGTACGTAAAAGCGCCGCCGGCAGCCACCGCGCAGCCGGCTCGGCGCTCCGCGCCTCGGAGTTTGAGTTTTTAAGTGTCACAACCACGGGTGAATGCGACGCTCCCGCCGGCCCCGACGGTCAGGGCACAGCGAGCTAATGCGCGCGTCCCAGTCTTGTCGTCGTGCGTCGCGCCGTCGTCGCGGTCGTATAGCGGCCGCCGGACCCCAGCGCCCCGAAACCGGCCCCGGCCTCCCTTGTCGGAGGTGCAGAGGAACGCCGGCGGAGCGCGGCGGACGGTCCGGTCGGTCATGTCGTGTACGACCGACGTCGGTCCGCAGCGTAAATTAATGAAGACGAGTGCGTCGCGCCGTCGTCGCGGTCGTATAGCGGCCGCCGGACCCCAGCGCCCCGAATCCGGCCCCGGCCTCCCTTGTCGGAGGTTCAGTGGCACGCCGGCGGAGCGCGGCGGACGGTCCGGTCGGTCATGTCGTGTACGACCGACGTCGGCCCGCAGCGTAGATTGATAAAGACGAGTGCGTCGCGCCGTCGTCGCGGTCGTATAGCGGCCGCCGGACCCCAGCGCCCCGAATCCGGCCCCGGCCTCCCTTGTCGGAGGTGCAGTGGCACGCCGGCGGAGCGCGGCGGATGGTCCGGTCGGTCATGTCGTGTACGACCGACGTCGGTCCGCGTCGCAGATTAATAAAGACGAAGACTGCGCGCAAAGGTGCTCGCACCGCCCGAAGGTGGTCGAAGGATATTCGCCTGACTAACGGAACGTTCGTCCCCGCGTACCGCGCGCCCCTCGAAAGGGGGGAGCGATCTGAGTACGGGAGCCGCGCAGGACGAACGCGTCTCGGACTTTACGTCCGCTCTGCGAAGTCAAACACCTCTCGTTCTAGCAACGTGTAAGCGTGCAAAACTTTGCGTAAGTGTAAAACCGATTAAACGCAGTACCGCGGACAGAGAGTCGCTGGTTAACTGTATGAAAGATTACCCTGAACGGTGGATCACTTGGCTCGTGGGTCGATGAAGAACGCAGCTAATTGCGCGTCAACTTGTGAACTGCAGGACACTTGAACATCGACATTTCGAACGCACATTGCGGTCCTCGGATACTGTTCCTGGACCACTCCTGGCTGAGGGTCGTTTCAATTTCCACGACTGCCGGGTCGGCGTACCGCCGATAACGCGAAGGCCCCCCCATGTGGTGCGCGCGCGCAGTACACGCTCCCAATCGTGTGAGCGGAACGCGCGCCGTACGTACGGGGCGTCGGTCAAGCGCGAAAAGCGGACGGCCGCCGAGGCAAGAATCTGAGCGCTCGCGCACGAGCCGCCCCCCGATACCGCGAGCGCGCCATCGCGCTCGACGTCGGGGCGGCGCGCTAACGCGTCGCTTTAAACTATCGAACGATATAATCATTCGAGCCGACCGCCATCCGCGTACCGGTAAACGATGCCCGGGCGACGCGCCGGTCGACGTGTCCGAGTGTGAATCCCCCCGCCACCGAGATTCGTCCGGGGCGGCGCGAGGTATTCGTCCGACGTCCGATCGCGCGCGTTTAGCCCGAAGGATCCCGTTGCCTACGCGGCCTGTCGGCTATCGAAAGAAACCAATGAACGCGACCTCAGAGCAGGTGAGACTACCCGCTGAATTTAAGCATATTACTAAGCGGAGGAAAAGAAACTAACTAGGATTCCCTTAGTAGCGGCGAGCGAACAGGGAAGAGCCCAGCACCGAATCCCGCGTCCGGAGACGGACGCCGGGAAATGTGGTGTTAGGGAGGATCCGTTATCCCGAGGTAGCGCGGCGCGCCCAAGTCCTTCTTGAACGGGGCCACTTACCCAGAGAGGGTGCCAGGCCCGTAGCTGGCCGCCGCATGCCGCGGGAGGGTCTCTCCTCAGAGTCGGGTTGCTTGAGAGTGCAGCCCTAAGTGGGTGGTAAACTCCATCTAAGGCTAAATATTACCACGAGACCGATAGCGAACAAGTACCGTGAGGGAAAGTTGAAAAGAACTTTGAAGAGAGAGTTCAAGAGTACGTGAAACCGTTCAGGGGTAAACCTGAGAAACCCGAAAGGTCGAAAGGGGAGATTCAGACGCGTCTCTCGGAAAGTTCGCGAGCAACGGGCGTTGCGACGCGTGGCGTTCGCGCCGCGCGCGCCGCCCGTGGCCGTCGGACTCCGAACGCGTGCACTTCTCCTCCTGTAGGACGTCGTGACCC
>CAXIES010000046.1:17500-40000 GCA_964023965.1 Melinopterus prodromus
AAAGAGCGCCGAAGGCATAGCACAGACAGAACAGCAGCCACCCGCGAACAGCCGCCGGGACAGAGACGACGGACGCGTCCGCCGTTCGTCGTCGACCGACGCAGTAAACAACTGACAACAATTTCGAAGGCTCCTCCCACACACGAGTGACCCAGAAAACAAGCGCAACCAAAAAATATTTGTCGCTCGATAAATTTGTCGACAGGCCGCAGGGTAAGGTGGTTTCGCTCTACTCCCTCTCGTTGATTTGTTGACAGGCCGCAGGGTAAGGTGGTTTCGCTCTACTCCCTCTCATTGATTTGTCGACAGGCCGCAGGGTAAGGTGGTTTCGCTCTACTCCCTCTCGTTGATTTGTCGACAGGCCGCAGGGTAGGGCGGTTTCGCTCTACTCCCTCTCGTTGACTTGTCGACAGGCCGCAGGGTAAGGCGGTTTCGCTCTACTCCCTCTCGTTGATTTGTCGACAGGCCGCAGGGTAGGGCGCTCTCGCTCTACTCCCTCTCGTTTTGATAACGAAAACGAGAGGGAGTAGAGCGAGACCGCCCTACCCTGCGGCCTGTCGACAAATCAACGAGAGGGAGTAGAGCAAAACCGCCCGACCCTGCGGCCTGTCGACAAATCAACGAGAGGGAGTAGAGCAAAACCGCCCGACCCTGCGGCCTGTCGACAAATCAACGAGAGGGAGTAGAGCGAAACCGCCCTACCCTGCGGCCTGTCGACAAATTTATCGATCGTCACCCGTCCGTCGGCGGCGAGCGGGAGTAGAGAACGCTAACCGGGCGGCCGTCGTCGGGTCGACAAATTTATCGATCGTCACCCGTCCGTCGGCGGCGAGCGGGAGTAGAGAGCGCTAACAGGCCGGCCGCCCGGTGAGCGCTCTCTACTCCCGCTCCGCGCCGACGGACGGGTGGCGATCGGTATATTTCCCCGCTCGAAGACAAAAAATTTCAAAAATTTCAGCAGAGAGCGCTGGACGGAACTTTTGAAAGAAAAAAAAATTTTTCAAAAAAAAAATTTTTCAAAAAAAAAAATTTCTGAAATTTTGCAGAGAGCGCTGGCCGGGACTTATAGGCGAAAAAGAAAATTTCAAGAAAATCTTTTATGGGGCCGTTGACGGCGCGAGCGCGGTCGGCTGGACTCCGGCGGCGCGCTCGATCGACAGCGCGGGTCTCCCGTCGTCGAGCGGGGCGAAATGTACCGAGCGCTACCCGGCCGGCGACGGCGCGCGGGCGGTCGGCTGGACTCCGGCGGCGCGCTCGATCGACAGCGCGAGTCTCCCGTCGTCGAGCGGGGCGAAATGTACCGAGCGCTACCCGGCCGGCGACGGCGCGCGGGCGGTCGGCTGGACTACGGCGGCGCGCTCGATCGACATCCAGCGCCACCCGAAAGACAAAATTTCCAAAATCCAAAAATTTCAGCAGAGAGCGCTGGACGGAACTTTTGAAAGAAAAAAAAAATTTTCAAAAAAAAAATTTTTCAAAAAAAAAAATTTCTAAAATTTTGCAGAGAGCGCTGGCCGGGACTTATAGGCGAAAAAGAAAATTTCAAGAAAATCTTTTATGGGGCCGTTGACGGCGCGAGCGCGGTCGGCTGGACTCCGGCGGCGCGCTCGATCGACAGCGCGGGTCTCCCGTCGTCGAGCGGGGCGAAATGTACCGAGCGCTACCCGGCCGGCGACGGCGCGCGGGCTGTCGGCTGGACTCCGGCGGCGCGCTCGATCGACAGCGCGGGTCTCCCGTCGTCGAGCGGGGCGAAATCTACCGAGCGCTACCCGGCCGGCGACGGCGCGCGGGCGGTCGGCTGGACTCCGGCGGCGCGCTCGATCGACAGCGCGAGTCTCCCGTCGTCGAGCGGGGCGAAATGTACCGAGCGCTACCCGGCCGGCGACGGCGCGCGGGCGGTCGGCTGGACTACGGCGGCGCGCTCGATCGACATCCAGCGCCACCCGAAAGACAAAATTTCCAAAATTCAAAAATTTCAGCAGAGAGCGCTGGACGGAACTTTTGAAAGAAAAAAAAATTTTCAAAAAAAAAATTTTTCAAAAAAAAAAATTTCTGAAATTTTGCAGAGAGCGCTGGCCGGGACTTATAGGCGAAAAAGAAAATTTCAAGAAAATCTTTTATGGGGCCGTTGACGGCGCGAGCGCGGTCGGCTGGACTCCGGCGGCGCGCTCGATCGACAGCGCGGGTCTCCCGTCGTCGAGCGGGGCGAAATGTACCGAGCGCTACCCGGCCGGCGACGGCGCGCGGGCTGTCGGCTGGACTCCGGCGGCGCGTTCGATCGACAGCGCGGGTCTCCCGTCGTCGAGCGGGGCGAAATCTACCGAGCGCTACCCGGCCGGCGACGGCGCGCGGGCGGTCGGCTGGACTCCGGCGGCGCGCTCGATCGACAGCGCGAGTCTCCCGTCGTCGAGCGGGGCGAAATGTACCGAGCGCTACCCGGCCGGCGACGGCGCGCGGGCGGTCGGCTGGACTACGGCGGCGCGCTCGATCGACATCCAGCGCCACCCGAAAGACAAAATTTCCAAAATCCAAAAATTTCAGCAGAGAGCGCTGGACGGAACTTTTGAAAGAAAAAAAAAATTTTCAAAAAAAAAATTTTTCAAAAAAAAAAATTTCTAAAATTTTGCAGAGAGCGCTGGCCGGGACTTATAGGCGAAAAAGAAAATTTCAAGAAAATCTTTTATGGGGCCGTTGACGGCGCGAGCGCGGTCGGCTGGACTCCGGCGGCGCGCTCGATCGACAGCGCGGGTCTCCCGTCGTCGAGCGGGGCGAAATGTACCGAGCGCTACCCGGCCGGCGACGGCGCGCGGGCTGTCGGCTGGACTCCGGCGGCGCGCTCGATCGACAGCGCGGGTCTCCCGTCGTCGAGCGGGGCGAAATCTACCGAGCGCTACCCGGCCGGCGACGGCGCGCGGGCGGTCGGCTGGACTCCGGCGGCGCGCTCGATCGACAGCGCGAGTCTCCCGTCGTCGAGCGGGGCGAAATGTACCGAGCGCTACCCGGCCGGCGACGGCGCGCGGGCGGTCGGCTGGACTACGGCGGCGCGCTCGATCGACATCCAGCGCCACCCGAAAGACAACATTTCCAAAATCCAAAAATTTCAGCAGAGAGCGCTGGACGGAACTTTTGAAAGAAAAAAAAATTTTCAAAAAAAAAATTTTTCAAAAAAAAAAATTTCTGAAATTTTGCAGAGAGCGCTGGCCGGGACTTATAGGCGAAAAAGAAAATTTCAAGAAAATCTTTTATGGGGCCGTTGACGGCGCGAGCGCGGTCGGCTGGACTCCGGCGGCGCGCTCGATCGACAGCGCGGGTCTCCCGTCGTCGAGCGGGGCGAAATGTACCGAGCGCTACCCGGCCGGCGACGGCGCGCGGGCTGTCGGCTGGACTCCGGCGGCGCGTTCGATCGACAGCGCGGGTCTCCCGTCGTCGAGCGGGGCGAAATCTACCGAGCGCTACCCGGCCGGCGACGGCGCGCGGGCGGTCGGCTGGACTCCGGCGGCGCGCTCGATCGACAGCGCGAGTCTCCCGTCGTCGAGCGGGGCGAAATGTACCGAGCGCTACCCGGCCGGCGACGGCGCGCGGGCGGTCGGCTGGACTACGGCGGCGCGCTCGATCGACATCCAGCGCCACCCGAAAGACAAAATTTCCAAAATCCAAAAATTTCAGCAGAGAGCGCTGGACGGAACTTTTGAAAGAAAAAAAAAATTTTCAAAAAAAAAATTTTTCAAAAAAAAAAATTTCTAAAATTTTGCAGAGAGCGCTGGCCGGGACTTATAGGCGAAAAAGAAAATTTCAAGAAAATCTTTTATGGGGCCGTTGACGGCGCGAGCGCGGTCGGCTGGACTCCGGCGGCGCGCTCGATCGACAGCGCGGGTCTCCCGTCGTCGAGCGGGGCGAAATGTACCGAGCGCTACCCGGCCGGCGACGGCGCGCGGGCTGTCGGCTGGACTCCGGCGGCGCGCTCGATCGACAGCGCGGGTCTCCCGTCGTCGAGCGGGGCGAAATCTACCGAGCGCTACCCGGCCGGCGACGGCGCGCGGGCGGTCGGCTGGACTCCGGCGGCGCGCTCGATCGACAGCGCGAGTCTCCCGTCGTCGAGCGGGGCGAAATGTACCGAGCGCTACCCGGCCGGCGACGGCGCGCGGGCGGTCGGCTGGACTCCGGCGGCGCGCTCGATCGACAGCGCGAGTCTCCCGTCGTCGAGCGGGGCGAAATGTACCGAGCGCTACCCGGCCGGCGACGGCGCGCGGGCGGTCGGCTGGACTACGGCGGCGCGCTCGATCGACATCCAGCGCCACCCGAAAGACAAAATTTCCAAAATCCAAAAATTTCAGCAGGGAGCGCTGGACGGAACTTTTGAAAGAAAAAAAAATTTTCAAAAAAAAAAATCCAAAAATTTAGCAGAGAGCGCCGGAGAGAACATTTGAAAGAAAAAAAAATTTCCAAAAAAAAAAAAATTTTCAAAAAAAAAATATTTCCAAAATTTCGAACTCGACCCGGACGGGGACCAAGGCGAAAAGTGCGATAAGTCCGCGCGAGCGTCGGCGGTATCCGTTCGAGCGAGCCGGGAGCGACCCGTACTAGCGTTTCGCAACCCGTACTCGGTCCGTTGCGCTTATATAGGGAGAGGTGAGTCCGCGACGGCTAACGCCGTCCGGTTCCGCTCGATCCCGTTTAGTTGCGACGAGTCGACAGTCTTGGTATTAGTAAACGATAAAGATGCTCCCTGCCGGGCCGCACGCGTTGTTGACTTTGATCTGCTGGTGGCTAGAGAGCGCCTCGGTAAGCTTCGTTCGCGAAGAACCGGCGTTCGCCATTAGAGACGAGAGTTTTAATTGACGCTGTGCGGTTTAACCGAAAGGTTGCGTTCCCACATATCGCCGCCAAGCGCTCGTAACCGTAACATTAGCGATTGCCACAGCATGCCCGCGGACGACGCTGACTTTCGCAGTTAGCGTTGTACACCTTATGCGGGCGCACTTAAATCTCGGAGGCGTCCTCTGGACGTCGTCCACAAATATGCAACGACTCGCCTCGTACCGAGCGTGAGAGCGCGGCACGACAGTTTTCCGAAACGCGCGCTCAGACCGCGTACCATGTCGCTTTCAATCTAGCGAAGGGTGTTTCTGGGAATGTTGAAGCCGTTCGCGGACGAGATTCCGCGTTATAAATTATTCTCTTTAGAACTGCTGCGGGCGGTCATGTCGTCAAGTAAACGTCGTCCTATTTCGACGTCGGCGCATCCTGCTCCACTGTGCGTGAAATGTGTGGTCGGCGCGCGCTCGTCGCTGCCGACTGATTTCGACACGGTCAGTTTTTGCTATATATTGTAATATGTAGTAGTATACTTCCGGGCCGGGCGAGAAGACAGACCGCCGCCGCTCTCGCAGCGGCGTGACGATTCTGCTCCGCCCTCGGCTCGCCGGAGGTGCGACTGTTCTCTCGATCTGCGTTACGCCAGGTCGGCGCGTTACCATCGGTGCGCGTCTTCCGAACGTGGCCGCGGACGGGTGACAGCTCCCTGGTTGATCCTGCCAGTAGTCATATGCTTGTCTCAAAGATTAAGCCATGCATGTCTCAGTACAAGCCAAATTAAGGTGAAACCGCGAAAGGCTCATTAAATCAGTTATGGTTCCTTAGATCGTACCCACATTTACTTGGATAACTGTGGTAATTCTAGAGCTAATACATGCAAACAGAGCTCCGACCGGAGACGGAAGGAGCGCTTTTATTAGATCAAAACCAATCGGCGTCGGGTTCGCCCGTCGTCGTACACCTTGGTGACTCTGAATAACTTTTTGCTGATCGCACGGTCTCGCACCGGCGACGCATCTTTCAAATGTCTGCCTTATCAACTGTCGATGGTAGGTTCTGCGCCTACCATGGTTGTAACGGGTAACGGGGAATCAGGGTTCGATTCCGGAGAGGGAGCCTGAGAAACGGCTACCACATCCAAGGAAGGCAGCAGGCGCGCAAATTACCCACTCCCGGCACGGGGAGGTAGTGACGAAAAATAACGATACGGGACTCATCCGAGGCCCCGTAATCGGAATGAGTACACTCTAAACCCTTTAACGAGGATCAATTGGAGGGCAAGTCTGGTGCCAGCAGCCGCGGTAATTCCAGCTCCAATAGCGTATATTAAAGTTGTTGCGGTTAAAAAGCTCGTAGTCGAATTTGTGTCCCGCGCCGCCGGTTCATCGCTCGCGGTGTTAACTGGCGTGTCCGCGGGACGTCCTGCCGGTGGGCTTAGCCTCTCGGGGCGGCCCAATCTCAATCCCACCGCGGTGCTCTTCATTGAGTGTCGAGGTGGGCCGGCACGTTTACTTTGAACAAATTAGAGTGCTTAAAGCAGGCTAAAATTTCGCCTGAATACTGTGTGCATGGAATAATGGAATAGGACCTCGGTTCTATTTTGTTGGTTTTCGGAACCCCGAGGTAATGATTAATAGGAACGGATGGGGGCATTCGTATTGCGACGTTAGAGGTGAAATTCTTGGATCGTCGCAAGACGGACAGAAGCGAAAGCATTTGCCAAAAACGCTTTCATTGATCAAGAACGAAAGTTAGAGGTTCGAAGGCGATCAGATACCGCCCTAGTTCTAACCATAAACGATGCCAGCTAGCGATCCGCCGACGTTCCTCCGATGACTCGGCGGGCAGCTTCCGGGAAACCAAAGCTTTTGGGTTCCGGGGGAAGTATGGTTGCAAAGCTGAAACTTAAAGGAATTGACGGAAGGGCACCACCAGGAGTGGAGCCTGCGGCTTAATTTGACTCAACACGGGAAACCTCACCAGGCCCGGACACCGGAAGGATTGACAGATTGAGAGCTCTTTCTTGATTCGGTGGGTGGTGGTGCATGGCCGTTCTTAGTTGGTGGAGCGATTTGTCTGGTTAATTCCGATAACGAACGAGACTCTAGCCTGCTAACTAGGCGTATTTTCGACATCTCAAAGGTCCGCCGACCCGGCGCTCGCGTCGCGGTCGTGCGCGATTTTTACTGTCGGCGTACAATTAATTCTTCTTAGAGGGACAGGCGGCTTCTAGCCGCACGAGATTGAGCAATAACAGGTCTGTAATGCCCTTAGATGTTCTGGGCCGCACGCGCGCTACACTGAAGGAATCAGCGTGTCTTCCCTGGCCGAACGGCCCGGGTAACCCGCTGAACCTCCTTCGTGCTAGGGATTGGGGCTTGCAATTGTTCCCCATGAACGAGGAATTCCCAGTAAGCGCGAGTCATAAGCTCGCGTTGATTACGTCCCTGCCCTTTGTACACACCGCCCGTCGCTACTACCGATTGAATGATTTAGTGAGGTCTTCGGACCGGTGCGCGGTGGCGTTTCGACGTCGCCGATGATGCTGGGAAGATGACCAAACTTGATCATTTAGAGGAAGTAAAAGTCGTAACAAGGTTTCCGTAGGTGAACCTGCGGAAGGATCATTAACGAATGTTTATAAAACATTACGTACAATTAATTAATACGATGCACGGATCGATATTAATAATGAATGAATATTAATGGCGCCCTCGGCCGACCACGTCTACGACGGCGGTCGCGTCGGCCGTACGAGCGCCGGTCGAACTGATTCGAACTGTTAAGGACTAACGAAGTCCGAGGCGTCGGCCGACCCGCGAGGGTCGGCACGCCGGAAGTCAGGTACCTAGTCGAGAGGTCCGATGACGAGAGCGCCCCCCGTGCCGCTCAGGCCGAGAGATACTGCGTACGTAAAAGCGCCGCCGGCAGCCACCGCGCAGCCGGCTCGGCGCTCCGCGCCTCGGAGTTTGAGTTTTTAAGTGTCACAACCACGGGTGAATGCGACGCTCCCGCCGGCCCCGACGGTCAGGGCACAGCGAGCTAATGCGCGCGTCCCAGTCTTGTCGTCGTGCGTCGCGCCGTCGTCGCGGTCGTATAGCGGCCGCCGGACCCCAGCGCCCCGAAACCGGCCCCGGCCTCCCTTGTCGGAGGTGCAGAGGAACGCCGGCGGAGCGCGGCGGACGGTCCGGTCGGTCATGTCGTGTACGACCGACGTCGGTCCGCAGCGTAAATTAATGAAGACGAGTGCGTCGCGCCGTCGTCGCGGTCGTATAGCGGCCGCCGGACCCCAGCGCCCCGAATCCGGCCCCGGCCTCCCTTGTCGGAGGTTCAGTGGCACGCCGGCGGAGCGCGGCGGACGGTCCGGTCGGTCATGTCGTGTACGACCGACGTCGGCCCGCAGCGTAGATTGATAAAGACGAGTGCGTCGCGCCGTCGTCGCGGTCGTATAGCGGCCGCCGGACCCCAGCGCCCCGAATCCGGCCCCGGCCTCCCTTGTCGGAGGTGCAGTGGCACGCCGGCGGAGCGCGGCGGATGGTCCGGTCGGTCATGTCGTGTACGACCGACGTCGGTCCGCGTCGCAGATTAATAAAGACGAAGACTGCGCGCAAAGGTGCTCGCACCGCCCGAAGGTGGTCGAAGGATATTCGCCTGACTAACGGAACGTTCGTCCCCGCGTACCGCGCGCCCCTCGAAAGGGGGGAGCGATCTGAGTACGGGAGCCGCGCAGGACGAACGCGTCTCGGACTTTACGTCCGCTCTGCGAAGTCAAACACCTCTCGTTCTAGCAACGTGTAAGCGTGCAAAACTTTGCGTAAGTGTAAAACCGATTAAACGCAGTACCGCGGACAGAGAGTCGCTGGTTAACTGTATGAAAGATTACCCTGAACGGTGGATCACTTGGCTCGTGGGTCGATGAAGAACGCAGCTAATTGCGCGTCAACTTGTGAACTGCAGGACACTTGAACATCGACATTTCGAACGCACATTGCGGTCCTCGGATACTGTTCCTGGACCACTCCTGGCTGAGGGTCGTTTCAATTTCCACGACTGCCGGGTCGGCGTACCGCCGATAACGCGAAGGCCCCCCCATGTGGTGCGCGCGCGCAGTACACGCTCCCAATCGTGTGAGCGGAACGCGCGCCGTACGTACGGGGCGTCGGTCAAGCGCGAAAAGCGGACGGCCGCCGAGGCAAGAATCTGAGCGCTCGCGCACGAGCCGCCCCCCGATACCGCGAGCGCGCCATCGCGCTCGACGTCGGGGCGGCGCGCTAACGCGTCGCTTTAAACTATCGAACGATATAATCATTCGAGCCGACCGCCATCCGCGTACCGGTAAACGATGCCCGGGCGACGCGCCGGTCGACGTGTCCGAGTGTGAATCCCCCCGCCACCGAGATTCGTCCGGGGCGGCGCGAGGTATTCGTCCGACGTCCGATCGCGCGCGTTTAGCCCGAAGGATCCCGTTGCCTACGCGGCCTGTCGGCTATCGAAAGAAACCAATGAACGCGACCTCAGAGCAGGTGAGACTACCCGCTGAATTTAAGCATATTACTAAGCGGAGGAAAAGAAACTAACTAGGATTCCCTTAGTAGCGGCGAGCGAACAGGGAAGAGCCCAGCACCGAATCCCGCGTCCGGAGACGGACGCCGGGAAATGTGGTGTTAGGGAGGATCCGTTATCCCGAGGTAGCGCGGCGCGCCCAAGTCCTTCTTGAACGGGGCCACTTACCCAGAGAGGGTGCCAGGCCCGTAGCTGGCCGCCGCATGCCGCGGGAGGGTCTCTCCTCAGAGTCGGGTTGCTTGAGAGTGCAGCCCTAAGTGGGTGGTAAACTCCATCTAAGGCTAAATATTACCACGAGACCGATAGCGAACAAGTACCGTGAGGGAAAGTTGAAAAGAACTTTGAAGAGAGAGTTCAAGAGTACGTGAAACCGTTCAGGGGTAAACCTGAGAAACCCGAAAGGTCGAAAGGGGAGATTCAGACGCGTCTCTCGGAAAGTTCGCGAGCAACGGGCGTTGCGACGCGTGGCGTTCGCGCCGCGCGCGCCGCCCGTGGCCGTCGGACTCCGAACGCGTGCACTTCTCCTCCTGTAGGACGTCGTGACCCGTTGGGCGTCGGCCTAAGGCCCGCGGTGGAGCCCGCGCGCACCTCGGTGCGTTCGGACCCGCGGTGTCCCGGCCGGCCCGACCGACGGTAAAACTATGGCGCGGGGCCGCGACTTGTTCGCGTCCGGCACGTCGCAAGCGCGGACGGCAAACCTGGCATCCGGACCTAGCGCCGGATCCGGGCCCGCCCGGCTGTTGGCGGCGTTGTCCTCGGACAGACCCTGCACACGCCAGTCCACGGCGCTATAGCTTTGGGTACTTTCAGGACCCGTCTTGAAACACGGACCAAGGAGTCTAGCATGTGCGCGAGTCATTGGGACTAAACTAAACCTAAAGGCGCAATGAAAGTGAAGGTTCGCCTCGCGCGAACCGAGGGAGGATGGGCCGGCTCACGGACCGGCCCCGCACTCCCGGGGCGTCTCGTTCTCATCGCGAGAAGAGGCGCACCCAGAGCGTACACGCTGGGACCCGAAAGATGGTGAACTATGCCTGGTCAGGACGAAGTCAGGGGAAACCCTGATGGAGGTCCGTAGCGATTCTGACGTGCAAATCGATCGTCGGAACTGGGTATAGGGGCGAAAGACTAATCGAACCATCTAGTAGCTGGTTCCCTCCGAAGTTTCCCTCAGGATAGCTGGCGCTCGCCGCGTGCGAGTCTCATTCGGTAAAGCGAATGATTAGAGGCATTGGGGTCGAAACGACCTCAACCTATTCTCAAACTTTAAATGGGTGAGATCTCCGGCTTGCTTAAACTGTGAAGCCGCGAGATATCGGATCAGAGTGCCAAGTGGGCCACTTTTGGTAAGCAGAACTGGCGCTGTGGGATGAACCAAACGCCGAGTTAAAGCGCCCAAATCGACGCTTATGGGATACCATGAAAGGCGTTGGTAACTTAAGACAGCAGGACGGTGGCCATGGAAGTCGGAATCCGCCAAGGAGTGTGTAACAACTCACCTGCCGAAGTTACTAGCCCTGAAAATGGATGGCGCTGAAGCGTCGTGCTTATACTCGGCCGTCAGCGGCATGTGAGACGCGGTCCTCGCGGACCGGCGTCATGAAGCCCTGACGAGTAGGAGGGTCGCGGCGGTGTGCGCAGAAGGACAGGGCGTGAGCCCGTCTGGAGCCGCCGTCGGTGCAGATCTTGGTGGTAGTAGCAAATACTCCAGCGAGGCCCTGGAGGACTGACGTGGAGAAGGGTTTCGTGTGAACAGCCGTTGCACACGAGTCAGTCGATCCTAAGCCCTAGGCGAAAGCCGATGTTGATGTTGGTGTATCTACGTTTGCGTAGTAGTACGGCGGACGCGTCCGTGACGTAAGACGGAACCTTCGATCGAGCGCGCGCGCCAGCTGCGGCTCCTTCGTCGTCCCTGTCGTCGTCGTCGTCGTCGAACCGTCGCAGCGGGGGTCGAGTCTCGTTCCTGGGCGCAGGAGACGCGCACGCGGACTCTCGATCGCTCTCGCACGCACCGGAGGTTAGGATGGAGGAGGACCGGAACCGCCGCTTCAAGCGGCTCGGTTCCTCGGTCCGCCGGTATCATCCGCCGCCGGACGCGCGCGCACAGAGCGACGGGAGCGCGAGCGCGACCGCGCCATCACGCGAACGATGATTCCCCGCGCGCGACGTCGACACGCGACGCGCAGCGGTCATGACGAGCAGTGAGGCCGCGGCATTATTGGCCGCGCGCGCCGATCTTAGCGGTTCCAGCCGCGAGTATGCCGGCGCCGTACGTGCATAAAGAGGCACACACCCGTCGGGCGAAAGGGAATCCGGTTCCTATTCCGGAACCCGGCAGCGGAACCGTAATTAAGTCGGGCCCTCGAAAGAGTGTTCGTCGGGGCAACCCAAAATGACCTGGAGACGCCGTCGGGAGATCCGGGAAGAGTTTTCTTTTCTGCATAAGCGCTCGAGTTCCATGGAATCCTCTAGCAGGGAGATATGGTTTGGAGCGCGAAGAGCACCGCAGTTGCGGCGGTGTCCGGATCTTCCCCTCGGACCTTGAAAATCCAGGAGAGGGCCACGGTAGGTGTCGCGCCGGTTCGTACCCATATCCGCAGCAGGTCTCCAAGGTGAACAGCCTCTAGTCGATAGAATAATGTAGGTAAGGGAAGTCGGCAAATTGGATCCGTAACTTCGGGATAAGGATTGGCTCTGAGGATCGGGGCGCGTCGGGCTTGGTCGGGAAGCGGGTATCGGCTGACGTGCCGGGCCTGGGCGAGGTAAAAGTCGTTTCGGCGACCGGATCCGAGCTCGGTCCCGTGCCTTGGCCTCCCGCGGAACTTCCTTGCTGCGAGGCCCGGTCGGGGGTTCGCTCCTGGCCGGTGTCCTCTTCGGCCGCCATTCAACGATCAGCTCAGAACTGGCACGGACTGGGGGAATCCGACTGGTGGCAACGATACGCTTAGGAGTTCCGAGAGTCGAAAGGCTCAAAACAATGTGACTTTATTAGGCGGTCGGCGGCTTCGCCGATCGTCGCACGGGCCCCTATTTGCCGCACGGGGCGCCAGACGGACGGCGGGATCTCTTCGCTACGTTCCGTCGGCCTCTAGCGGTCGAACATGGGTACTAATCAGTTCGATGTCGGAACTTGGAATTGTCTGTAGACGACTTACGTACCTGGCGGGGTGTTGTACTCGGTAGAGCAGTTTCCACGCTGCGATCTGTTGAGACTCAGCCCTTTGCTTGGGGATTCGTCTTGTCGGCTTGACGAGACCCCAATCTACAGATGATACCGACGAGGCGCCACCGTCGTCCACAACAATGTCGGCTTTGTTGTAGGACGTCCGTGTGGTCGCGTAATCGGTAATCTCTGAGAGATAAGACAAGTCTGTCCGGTTGCGCGAGTCGAGATACGCTCTCGGCCGCGCACTGGCATGGCATATAAACGCGACATTAAAATGTGTTGTTAACGAGGGAGGAGGCCGCCACCCCGTATATGAAAGATTCCGATCCCACGAAGCGTCCGTCGCGTCGTTCACAACAATGTCGGCTTTGTTGTAGGACGACCGGTGGTCGCGCATTCGGCATCAATCAAAAATACTCTCGACGCAGAGCCGTCGTCAAAGAGTAGTAAGTCACGATTCCGATCCCACGAAGCGTCCGTCGCGTCGTTCACAACAATGTCGGCTTTGTTGTAGGACGACCGGTGGTCGCGCATTCGGCATCAATCAAAAATACTCTCGACGCAGAGCCGTCGTCAAAGAGTAGTAAGGCACGATACCGATCCCACGAAGCGTCCGTCGCGTCGTTCACAACAATGTCGGCTTTGTTGTAGGACGACCGGTGGTCGCGCATTCGGCATCAATCAAAAATACTCTCGACGCAGAGCCGTCGTCAAAGAGTAAGTCCAAGTCACGATTCCGATCCGACGAAGCGTCCGTCGCGTCGTTCACAACAATGTCGGCTTTGTTGTAGGACGACCGGTGGTCGCGCATTCGGCATCAATCAAGAAATACTCTCGACGCGGGGCGGTCGTCAAAGAGTAAGTCCAAGTCACGATTCCGATCCGACGAAGCGTCCGTCGTTCGCGACAATGACGCGCATTCGGCAATCTGCCGGGCTCCACTCTACCGTTTTTATGAAAGAGCGCCGAAGGCATAGCACAGACAGAACAGCAGCCACCGGCGAACAGCCGCCGGGACAGAGACGACGGACGCGTCCGCCGTTCGTCGTCGACCGACGCAGTAAACAACTGACAACAATTTCGAAGGCTCCTCCCACACACGAGTGACCCAGAAAACAAGCGCAACCAAAAAATATTTGTCGCTCGATAAATTTGTCGACAGGCCGCAGGGTAAGGTGGTTTCGCTCTACTCCCTCTCGTTGATTTGTTGACAGGCCGCAGGGTAAGGTGGTTTCGCTCTACTCCCTCTCATTGATTTGTCGACAGGCCGCAGGGTAAGGTGGTTTCGCTCTACTCCCTCTCGTTGATTTGTCGACAGGCCGCAGGGTAGGGCGGTTTCGCTCTACTCCCTCTCGTTGACTTGTCGACAGGCCGCAGGGTAAGGCGGTTTCGCTCTACTCCCTCTCGTTGATTTGTCGACAGGCCGCAGGGTAAGGCGGTTTCGCTCTACTCCCTCTCGTTGATTTGTCGACAGGCCGCAGGGTAGGGCGCTCTCGCTCTACTCCCTCTCGTTTTGATAACGAAAACGAGAGGGAGTAGAGCGAGACCGCCCTACCCTGCGGCCTGTCGACAAATCAACGAGAGGGAGTAGAGCAAAACCGCCCGACCCTGCGGCCTGTCGACAAATCAACGAGAGGGAGTAGAGCAAAACCGCCCGACCCTGCGGCCTGTCGACAAATCAACGAGAGGGAGTAGAGCGAAACCGCCCTACCCTGCGGCCTGTCGACAAATTTATCGATCGTCACCCGTCCGTCGGCGGCGAGCGGGAGTAGAGAACGCTAACCGGGCGGCCGTCGTCGGGTCGACAAATTTATCGATCGTCACCCGTCCGTCGGCGGCGAGCGGGAGTAGAGAGCGCTAACAGGCCGGCCGCCCGGTGAGCGCTCTCTACTCCCGCTCCGCGCCGACGGACGGGTGGCGATCGGTATATTTCCCCGCTCGAAGACAAAAAATTTCAAAAATTTCAGCAGAGAGCGCTGGACGGAACTTTTGAAAGAAAAAAAAAATTTTCAAAAAAAAAATTTTTCAAAAAAAAAAATTTCTGAAATTTTGCAGAGAGCGCTGGCCGGGACTTATAGGCGAAAAAGAAAATTTCAAGAAAATCTTTTATGGGGCCGTTGACGGCGCGAGCGCGGTCGGCTGGACTCCGGCGGCGCGCTCGATCGACAGCGCGGGTCTCCCGTCGTCGAGCGGGGCGAAATGTACCGAGCGCTACCCGGCCGGCGACGGCGCGCGGGCGGTCGGCTGGACTCCGGCGGCGCGCTCGATCGACAGCGCGAGTCTCCCGTCGTCGAGCGGGGCGAAATGTACCGAGCGCTACCCGGCCGGCGACGGCGCGCGGGCGGTCGGCTGGACTACGGCGGCGCGCTCGATCGACATCCAGCGCCACCCGAAAGACAAAATTTCCAAAATCCAAAAATTTCAGCAGAGAGCGCTGGACGGAACTTTTGAAAGAAAAAAAAAATTTTCAAAAAAAAAATTTTTCAAAAAAAAAAATTTCTAAAATTTTGCAGAGAGCGCTGGCCGGGACTTATAGGCGAAAAAGAAAATTTCAAGAAAATCTTTTATGGGGCCGTTGACGGCGCGAGCGCGGTCGGCTGGACTCCGGCGGCGCGCTCGATCGACAGCGCGGGTCTCCCGTCGTCGAGCGGGGCGAAATGTACCGAGCGCTACCCGGCCGGCGACGGCGCGCGGGCGGTCGGCTGGACTCCGGCGGCGCGCTCGATCGACAGCGCGAGTCTCCCGTCGTCGAGCGGGGCGAAATGTACCGAGCGCTACCCGGCCGGCGACGGCGCGCGGGCGGTCGGCTGGACTACGGCGGCGCGCTCGATCGACATCCAGCGCCACCCGAAAGACAAAATTTCCAAAATCCAAAAATTTCAGCAGAGAGCGCTGGACGGAACTTTTGAAAGAAAAAAAAAATTTTCAAAAAAAAAATTTTTCAAAAAAAAAAATTTCTAAAATTTTGCAGAGAGCGCTGGCCGGGACTTATAGGCGAAAAAGAAAATTTCAAGAAAATCTTTTATGGGGCCGTTGACGGCGCGAGCGCGGTCGGCTGGACTCCGGCGGCGCGCTCGATCGACAGCGCGGGTCTCCCGTCGTCGAGCGGGGCGAAATGTACCGAGCGCTACCCGGCCGGCGACGGCGCGCGGGCTGTCGGCTGGACTCCGGCGGCGCGTTCGATCGACAGCGCGGGTCTCCCGTCGTCGAGCGGGGCGAAATCTACCGAGCGCTACCCGGCCGGCGACGGCGCGCGGGCGGTCGGCTGGACTCCGGCGGCGCGCTCGATCGACAGCGCGAGTCTCCCGTCGTCGAGCGGGGCGAAATGTACCGAGCGCTACCCGGCCGGCGACGGCGCGCGGGCGGTCGGCTGGACTACGGCGGCGCGCTCGATCGACATCCAGCGCCACCCGAAAGACAAAATTTCCAAAATCCAAAAATTTCAGCAGAGAGCGCTGGACGGAACTTTTGAAAGAAAAAAAAAATTTTCAAAAAAAAAATTTTTCAAAAAAAAAAATTTCTAAAATTTTGCAGAGAGCGCTGGCCGGGACTTATAGGCGAAAAAGAAAATTTCAAGAAAATCTTGTATGGGGCCGTTGACGGCGCGAGCGCGGTCGGCTGGACTCCGGCGGCGCGCTCGATCGACAGCGCGGGTCTCCCGTCGTCGAGCGGGGCGAAATGTACCGAGCGCTACCCGGCCGGCGACGGCGCGCGGGCTGTCGGCTGGACTCCGGCGGCGCGCTCGATCGACAGCGCGGGTCTCCCGTCGTCGAGCGGGGCGAAATCTACCGAGCGCTACCCGGCCGGCGACGGCGCGCGGGCGGTCGGCTGGACTCCGGCGGCGCGCTCGATCGACAGCGCGAGTCTCCCGTCGTCGAGCGGGGCGAAATGTACCGAGCGCTACCCGGCCGGCGACGGCGCGCGGGCGGTCGGCTGGACTCCGGCGGCGCGCTCGATCGACAGCGCGAGTCTCCCGTCGTCGAGCGGGGCGAAATGTACCGAGCGCTACCCGGCCGGCGACGGCGCGCGGGCGGTCGGCTGGACTACGGCGGCGCGCTCGATCGACATCCAGCGCCACCCGAAAGACAAAATTTCCAAAATCCAAAAATTTCAGCAGGGAGCGCTGGACGGAACTTTTGAAAGAAAAAAAAATTTTCAAAAAAAAAAATCCAAAAATTTAGCAGAGAGCGCCGGAGAGAACATTTGAAAG
This sequence comes from Melinopterus prodromus, assembly GCA_964023965.1. Taxonomy (NCBI): domain Eukaryota; kingdom Metazoa; phylum Arthropoda; class Insecta; order Coleoptera; family Scarabaeidae; genus Melinopterus; species Melinopterus prodromus. Next base: position 34,255 of record CAXIES010000046.1, read on the forward strand.
AAAAAAAAATTTCCAAAAAAAAAAAAAATTTTCAAAAAAAAAATATTTCCAAAATTTCGAACTCGACCCGGACGGGGACCAAGGCGAAAAGTGCGATAAGTCCGCGCGAGCGTCGGCGGTATCCGTTCGAGCGAGCCGGGAGCGACCCGTACTAGCGTTTCGCAACCCGTACTCGGTCCGTTGCGCTTATATAGGGAGAGGTGAGTCCGCGACGGCTAACGCCGTCCGGTTCCGCTCGATCCCGTTTAGTTGCGACGAGTCGACAGTCTTGGTATTAGTAAACGATAAAGATGCTCCCTGCCGGGCCGCACGCGTTGTTGACTTTGATCTGCTGGTGGCTAGAGAGCGCCTCGGTAAGCTTCGTTCGCGAAGAACCGGCGTTCGCCATTAGAGACGAGAGTTTTAATTGACGCTGTGCGGTTTAACCGAAAGGTTGCGTTCCCACATATCGCCGCCAAGCGCTCGTAACCGTAACATTAGCGATTGCCACAGCATGCCCGCGGACGACGCTGACTTTCGCAGTTAGCGTTGTACACCTTATGCGGGCGCACTTAAATCTCGGAGGCGTCCTCTGGACGTCGTCCACAAATATGCAACGACTCGCCTCGTACCGAGCGTGAGAGCGCGGCACGACAGTTTTCCGAAACGCGCGCTCAGACCGCGTACCATGTCGCTTTCAATCTAGCGAAGGGTGTTTCTGGGAATGTTGAAGCCGTTCGCGGACGAGATTCCGCGTTATAAATTATTCTCTTTAGAACTGCTGCGGGCGGTCATGTCGTCAAGTAAACGTCGTCCTATTTCGACGTCGGCGCATCCTGCTCCACTGTGCGTGAAATGTGTGGTCGGCGCGCGCTCGTCGCTGCCGACTGATTTCGACACGGTCAGTTTTTGCTATATATTGTAATATGTAGTAGTATACTTCCGGGCCGGGCGAGAAGACAGACCGCCGCCGCTCTCGCAGCGGCGTGACGATTCTGCTCCGCCCTCGGCTCGCCGGAGGTGCGACTGTTCTCTCGATCTGCGTTACGCCAGGTCGGCGCGTTACCATCGGTGCGCGTCTTCCGAACGTGGCCGCGGACGGGTGACAGCTCCCTGGTTGATCCTGCCAGTAGTCATATGCTTGTCTCAAAGATTAAGCCATGCATGTCTCAGTACAAGCCAAATTAAGGTGAAACCGCGAAAGGCTCATTAAATCAGTTATGGTTCCTTAGATCGTACCCACATTTACTTGGATAACTGTGGTAATTCTAGAGCTAATACATGCAAACAGAGCTCCGACCGGAGACGGAAGGAGCGCTTTTATTAGATCAAAACCAATCGGCGTCGGGTTCGCCCGTCGTCGTACACCTTGGTGACTCTGAATAACTTTTTGCTGATCGCACGGTCTCGCACCGGCGACGCATCTTTCAAATGTCTGCCTTATCAACTGTCGATGGTAGGTTCTGCGCCTACCATGGTTGTAACGGGTAACGGGGAATCAGGGTTCGATTCCGGAGAGGGAGCCTGAGAAACGGCTACCACATCCAAGGAAGGCAGGAGGCGCGCAAATTACCCACTCCCGGCACGGGGAGGTAGTGACGAAAAATAACGATACGGGACTCATCCGAGGCCCCGTAATCGGAATGAGTACACTCTAAACCCTTTAACGAGGATCAATTGGAGGGCAAGTCTGGTGCCAGCAGCCGCGGTAATTCCAGCTCCAATAGCGTATATTAAAGTTGTTGCGGTTAAAAAGCTCGTAGTCGAATTTGTGTCCCGCGCCGCCGGTTCATCGCTCGCGGTGTTAACTGGCGTGTCCGCGGGACGTCCTGCCGGTGGGCTTAGCCTCTCGGGGCGGCCCAATCTCAATCCCACCGCGGTGCTCTTCATTGAGTGTCGAGGTGGGCCGGCACGTTTACTTTGAACAAATTAGAGTGCTTAAAGCAGGCTAAAATTTCGCCTGAATACTGTGTGCATGGAATAATGGAATAGGACCTCGGTTCTATTTTGTTGGTTTTCGGAACCCCGAGGTAATGATTAATAGGAACGGATGGGGGCATTCGTATTGCGACGTTAGAGGTGAAATTCTTGGATCGTCGCAAGACGGACAGAAGCGAAAGCATTTGCCAAAAACGCTTTCATTGATCAAGAACGAAAGTTAGAGGTTCGAAGGCGATCAGATACCGCCCTAGTTCTAACCATAAACGATGCCAGCTAGCGATCCGCCGACGTTCCTCCGATGACTCGGCGGGCAGCTTCCGGGAAACCAAAGCTTTTGGGTTCCGGGGGAAGTATGGTTGCAAAGCTGAAACTTAAAGGAATTGACGGAAGGGCACCACCAGGAGTGGAGCCTGCGGCTTAATTTGACTCAACACGGGAAACCTCACCAGGCCCGGACACCGGAAGGATTGACAGATTGAGAGCTCTTTCTTGATTCGGTGGGTGGTGGTGCATGGCCGTTCTTAGTTGGTGGAGCGATTTGTCTGGTTAATTCCGATAACGAACGAGACTCTAGCCTGCTAACTAGGCGTATTTTCGACATCTCAAAGGTCCGCCGACCCGGCGCTCGCGTCGCGGTCGTGCGCGATTTTTACTGTCGGCGTACAATTAATTCTTCTTAGAGGGACAGGCGGCTTCTAGCCGCACGAGATTGAGCAATAACAGGTCTGTAATGCCCTTAGATGTTCTGGGCCGCACGCGCGCTACACTGAAGGAATCAGCGTGTCTTCCCTGGCCGAACGGCCCGGGTAACCCGCTGAACCTCCTTCGTGCTAGGGATTGGGGCTTGCAATTGTTCCCCATGAACGAGGAATTCCCAGTAAGCGCGAGTCATAAGCTCGCGTTGATTACGTCCCTGCCCTTTGTACACACCGCCCGTCGCTACTACCGATTGAATGATTTAGTGAGGTCTTCGGACCGGTGCGCGGTGGCGTTTCGACGTCGCCGATGATGCTGGGAAGATGACCAAACTTGATCATTTAGAGGAAGTAAAAGTCGTAACAAGGTTTCCGTAGGTGAACCTGCGGAAGGATCATTAACGAATGTTTATAAAACATTACGTACAATTAATTAATACGATGCACGGATCGATATTAATAATGAATGAATATTAATGGCGCCCTCGGCCGACCACGTCTACGACGGCGGTCGCGTCGGCCGTACGAGCGCCGGTCGAACTGATTCGAACTGTTAAGGACTAACGAAGTCCGAGGCGTCGGCCGACCCGCGAGGGTCGGCACGCCGGAAGTCAGGTACCTAGTCGAGAGGTCCGATGACGAGAGCGCCCCCCGTGCCGCTCAGGCCGAGAGATACTGCGTACGTAAAAGCGCCGCCGGCAGCCACCGCGCAGCCGGCTCGGCGCTCCGCGCCTCGGAGTTTGAGTTTTTAAGTGTCACAACCACGGGTGAATGCGACGCTCCCGCCGGCCCCGACGGTCAGGGCACAGCGAGCTAATGCGCGCGTCCCAGTCTTGTCGTCGTGCGTCGCGCCGTCGTCGCGGTCGTATAGCGGCCGCCGGACCCCAGCGCCCCGAAACCGGCCCCGGCCTCCCTTGTCGGAGGTGCAGAGGAACGCCGGCGGAGCGCGGCGGACGGTCCGGTCGGTCATGTCGTGTACGACCGACGTCGGTCCGCAGCGTAAATTAATGAAGACGAGTGCGTCGCGCCGTCGTCGCGGTCGTATAGCGGCCGCCGGACCCCAGCGCCCCGAATCCGGCCCCGGCCTCCCTTGTCGGAGGTTCAGTGGCACGCCGGCGGAGCGCGGCGGACGGTCCGGTCGGTCATGTCGTGTACGACCGACGTCGGCCCGCAGCGTAGATTGATAAAGACGAGTGCGTCGCGCCGTCGTCGCGGTCGTATAGCGGCCGCCGGACCCCAGCGCCCCGAATCCGGCCCCGGCCTCCCTTGTCGGAGGTGCAGTGGCACGCCGGCGGAGCGCGGCGGATGGTCCGGTCGGTCATGTCGTGTACGACCGACGTCGGTCCGCGTCGCAGATTAATAAAGACGAAGACTGCGCGCAAAGGTGCTCGCACCGCCCGAAGGTGGTCGAAGGATATTCGCCTGACTAACGGAACGTTCGTCCCCGCGTACCGCGCGCCCCTCGAAAGGGGGGAGCGATCTGAGTACGGGAGCCGCGCAGGACGAACGCGTCTCGGACTTTACGTCCGCTCTGCGAAGTCAAACACCTCTCGTTCTAGCAACGTGTAAGCGTGCAAAACTTTGCGTAAGTGTAAAACCGATTAAACGCAGTACCGCGGACAGAGAGTCGCTGGTTAACTGTATGAAAGATTACCCTGAACGGTGGATCACTTGGCTCGTGGGTCGATGAAGAACGCAGCTAATTGCGCGTCAACTTGTGAACTGCAGGACACTTGAACATCGACATTTCGAACGCACATTGCGGTCCTCGGATACTGTTCCTGGACCACTCCTGGCTGAGGGTCGTTTCAATTTCCACGACTGCCGGGTCGGCGTACCGCCGATAACGCGAAGGCCCCCCCATGTGGTGCGCGCGCGCAGTACACGCTCCCAATCGTGTGAGCGGAACGCGCGCCGTACGTACGGGGCGTCGGTCAAGCGCGAAAAGCGGACGGCCGCCGAGGCAAGAATCTGAGCGCTCGCGCACGAGCCGCCCCCCGATACCGCGAGCGCGCCATCGCGCTCGACGTCGGGGCGGCGCGCTAACGCGTCGCTTTAAACTATCGAACGATATAATCATTCGAGCCGACCGCCATCCGCGTACCGGTAAACGATGCCCGGGCGACGCGCCGGTCGACGTGTCCGAGTGTGAATCCCCCCGCCACCGAGATTCGTCCGGGGCGGCGCGAGGTATTCGTCCGACGTCCGATCGCGCGCGTTTAGCCCGAAGGATCCCGTTGCCTACGCGGCCTGTCGGCTATCGAAAGAAACCAATGAACGCGACCTCAGAGCAGGTGAGACTACCCGCTGAATTTAAGCATATTACTAAGCGGAGGAAAAGAAACTAACTAGGATTCCCTTAGTAGCGGCGAGCGAACAGGGAAGAGCCCAGCACCGAATCCCGCGTCCGGAGACGGACGCCGGGAAATGTGGTGTTAGGGAGGATCCGTTATCCCGAGGTAGCGCGGCGCGCCCAAGTCCTTCTTGAACGGGGCCACTTACCCAGAGAGGGTGCCAGGCCCGTAGCTGGCCGCCGCATGCCGCGGGAGGGTCTCTCCTCAGAGTCGGGTTGCTTGAGAGTGCAGCCCTAAGTGGGTGGTAAACTCCATCTAAGGCTAAATATTACCACGAGACCGATAGCGAACAAGTACCGTGAGGGAAAGTTGAAAAGAACTTTGAAGAGAGAGTTCAAGAGTACGTGAAACCGTTCAGGGGTAAACCTGAGAAACCCGAAAGGTCGAAAGGGGAGATTCAGACGCGTCTCTCGGAAAGTTCGCGAGCAACGGGCGTTGCGACGCGTGGCGTTCGCGCCGCGCGCGCCGCCCGTGGCCGTCGGACTCCGAACGCGTGCACTTCTCCTCCTGTAGGACGTCGTGACCCGTTGGGCGTCGGCCTAAGGCCCGCGGTGGAGCCCGCGCGCACCTCGGTGCGTTCGGACCCGCGGTGTCCCGGCCGGCCCGACCGACGGTAAAACTATGGCGCGGGGCCGCGACTTGTTCGCGTCCGGCACGTCGCAAGCGCGGACGGCAAACCTGGCATCCGGACCTAGCGCCGGATCCGGGCCCGCCCGGCTGTTGGCGGCGTTGTCCTCGGACAGACCCTGCACACGCCAGTCCACGGCGCTATAGCTT
>CAXIES010000046.1:45000-76942 GCA_964023965.1 Melinopterus prodromus
AAACCGCCCGACCCTGCGGCCTGTCGACAAATCAACGAGAGGGAGTAGAGCAAAACCGCCCGACCCTGCGGCCTGTCGACAAATCAACGAGAGGGAGTAGAGCGAAACCGCCCTACCCTGCGGCCTGTCGACAAATTTATCGATCGTCACCCGTCCGTCGGCGGCGAGCGGGAGTAGAGAACGCTAACCGGGCGGCCGTCGTCGGGTCGACAAATTTATCGATCGTCACCCGTCCGTCGGCGGCGAGCGGGAGTAGAGAGCGCTAACAGGCCGGCCGCCCGGTGAGCGCTCTCTACTCCCGCTCCGCGCCGACGGACGGGTGGCGATCGGTATATTTCCCCGCTCGAAGACAAAAAATTTCAAAAATTTCAGCAGAGAGCGCTGGACGGAACTTTTGAAAGAAAAAAAAATTTTTCAAAAAAAAAATTTTTCAAAAAAAAAAATTTCTGAAATTTTGCAGAGAGCGCTGGCCGGGACTTATAGGCGAAAAAGAAAATTTCAAGAAAATCTTTTATGGGGCCGTTGACGGCGCGAGCGCGGTCGGCTGGACTCCGGCGGCGCGCTCGATCGACAGCGCGGGTCTCCCGTCGTCGAGCGGGGCGAAATGTACCGAGCGCTACCCGGCCGGCGACGGCGCGCGGGCGGTCGGCTGGACTCCGGCGGCGCGCTCGATCGACAGCGCGAGTCTCCCGTCGTCGAGCGGGGCGAAATGTACCGAGCGCTACCCGGCCGGCGACGGCGCGCGGGCGGTCGGCTGGACTACGGCGGCGCGCTCGATCGACATCCAGCGCCACCCGAAAGACAAAATTTCCAAAATCCAAAAATTTCAGCAGAGAGCGCTGGACGGAACTTTTGAAAGAAAAAAAAAATTTTCAAAAAAAAAATTTTTCAAAAAAAAAAATTTCTAAAATTTTGCAGAGAGCGCTGGCCGGGACTTATAGGCGAAAAAGAAAATTTCAAGAAAATCTTTTATGGGGCCGTTGACGGCGCGAGCGCGGTCGGCTGGACTCCGGCGGCGCGCTCGATCGACAGCGCGGGTCTCCCGTCGTCGAGCGGGGCGAAATGTACCGAGCGCTACCCGGCCGGCGACGGCGCGCGGGCTGTCGGCTGGACTCCGGCGGCGCGCTCGATCGACAGCGCGGGTCTCCCGTCGTCGAGCGGGGCGAAATCTACCGAGCGCTACCCGGCCGGCGACGGCGCGCGGGCGGTCGGCTGGACTCCGGCGGCGCGCTCGATCGACAGCGCGAGTCTCCCGTCGTCGAGCGGGGCGAAATGTACCGAGCGCTACCCGGCCGGCGACGGCGCGCGGGCGGTCGGCTGGACTACGGCGGCGCGCTCGATCGACATCCAGCGCCACCCGAAAGACAAAATTTCCAAAATTCAAAAATTTCAGCAGAGAGCGCTGGACGGAACTTTTGAAAGAAAAAAAAATTTTCAAAAAAAAAATTTTTCAAAAAAAAAAATTTCTGAAATTTTGCAGAGAGCGCTGGCCGGGACTTATAGGCGAAAAAGAAAATTTCAAGAAAATCTTTTATGGGGCCGTTGACGGCGCGAGCGCGGTCGGCTGGACTCCGGCGGCGCGCTCGATCGACAGCGCGGGTCTCCCGTCGTCGAGCGGGGCGAAATGTACCGAGCGCTACCCGGCCGGCGACGGCGCGCGGGCTGTCGGCTGGACTCCGGCGGCGCGTTCGATCGACAGCGCGGGTCTCCCGTCGTCGAGCGGGGCGAAATCTACCGAGCGCTACCCGGCCGGCGACGGCGCGCGGGCGGTCGGCTGGACTCCGGCGGCGCGCTCGATCGACAGCGCGAGTCTCCCGTCGTCGAGCGGGGCGAAATGTACCGAGCGCTACCCGGCCGGCGACGGCGCGCGGGCGGTCGGCTGGACTACGGCGGCGCGCTCGATCGACATCCAGCGCCACCCGAAAGACAAAATTTCCAAAATCCAAAAATTTCAGCAGAGAGCGCTGGACGGAACTTTTGAAAGAAAAAAAAAATTTTCAAAAAAAAAATTTTTCAAAAAAAAAAATTTCTAAAATTTTGCAGAGAGCGCTGGCCGGGACTTATAGGCGAAAAAGAAAATTTCAAGAAAATCTTTTATGGGGCCGTTGACGGCGCGAGCGCGGTCGGCTGGACTCCGGCGGCGCGCTCGATCGACAGCGCGGGTCTCCCGTCGTCGAGCGGGGCGAAATGTACCGAGCGCTACCCGGCCGGCGACGGCGCGCGGGCTGTCGGCTGGACTCCGGCGGCGCGCTCGATCGACAGCGCGGGTCTCCCGTCGTCGAGCGGGGCGAAATCTACCGAGCGCTACCCGGCCGGCGACGGCGCGCGGGCGGTCGGCTGGACTCCGGCGGCGCGCTCGATCGACAGCGCGAGTCTCCCGTCGTCGAGCGGGGCGAAATGTACCGAGCGCTACCCGGCCGGCGACGGCGCGCGGGCGGTCGGCTGGACTACGGCGGCGCGCTCGATCGACATCCAGCGCCACCCGAAAGACAAAATTTCCAAAATCCAAAAATTTCAGCAGAGAGCGCTGGACGGAACTTTTGAAAGAAAAAAAAATTTTCAAAAAAAAAATTTTTCAAAAAAAAAAATTTCTGAAATTTTGCAGAGAGCGCTGGCCGGGACTTATAGGCGAAAAAGAAAATTTCAAGAAAATCTTTTATGGGGCCGTTGACGGCGCGAGCGCGGTCGGCTGGACTCCGGCGGCGCGCTCGATCGACAGCGCGGGTCTCCCGTCGTCGAGCGGGGCGAAATGTACCGAGCGCTACCCGGCCGGCGACGGCGCGCGGGCTGTCGGCTGGACTCCGGCGGCGCGTTCGATCGACAGCGCGGGTCTCCCGTCGTCGAGCGGGGCGAAATCTACCGAGCGCTACCCGGCCGGCGACGGCGCGCGGGCGGTCGGCTGGACTCCGGCGGCGCGCTCGATCGACAGCGCGAGTCTCCCGTCGTCGAGCGGGGCGAAATGTACCGAGCGCTACCCGGCCGGCGACGGCGCGCGGGCGGTCGGCTGGACTACGGCGGCGCGCTCGATCGACATCCAGCGCCACCCGAAAGACAAAATTTCCAAAATCCAAAAATTTCAGCAGAGAGCGCTGGACGGAACTTTTGAAAGAAAAAAAAAATTTTCAAAAAAAAAATTTTTCAAAAAAAAAAATTTCTAAAATTTTGCAGAGAGCGCTGGCCGGGACTTATAGGCGAAAAAGAAAATTTCAAGAAAATCTTTTATGGGGCCGTTGACGGCGCGAGCGCGGTCGGCTGGACTCCGGCGGCGCGCTCGATCGACAGCGCGGGTCTCCCGTCGTCGAGCGGGGCGAAATGTACCGAGCGCTACCCGGCCGGCGACGGCGCGCGGGCTGTCGGCTGGACTCCGGCGGCGCGCTCGATCGACAGCGCGGGTCTCCCGTCGTCGAGCGGGGCGAAATCTACCGAGCGCTACCCGGCCGGCGACGGCGCGCGGGCGGTCGGCTGGACTCCGGCGGCGCGCTCGATCGACAGCGCGAGTCTCCCGTCGTCGAGCGGGGCGAAATGTACCGAGCGCTACCCGGCCGGCGACGGCGCGCGGGCGGTCGGCTGGACTCCGGCGGCGCGCTCGATCGACAGCGCGAGTCTCCCGTCGTCGAGCGGGGCGAAATGTACCGAGCGCTACCCGGCCGGCGACGGCGCGCGGGCGGTCGGCTGGACTACGGCGGCGCGCTCGATCGACATCCAGCGCCACCCGAAAGACAAAATTTCCAAAATCCAAAAATTTCAGCAGGGAGCGCTGGACGGAACTTTTGAAAGAAAAAAAAATTTTCAAAAAAAAAAATCCAAAAATTTAGCAGAGAGCGCCGGATGAGAACATTTGAAAGAAAAAAAAAATTTCCAAAAAAAAAAAAATTTTCAAAAAAAAAAATATTTCCAAAATTTCGAACTCGACCCGGACGGGGACCAAGGCGAAAAGTGCGATAAGTCCGCGCGAGCGTCGGCGGTATCCGTTCGAGCGAGCCGGGAGCGACCCGTACTAGCGTTTCGCAACCCGTACTCGGTCCGTTGCGCTTATATAGGGAGAGGTGAGTCCGCGACGGCTAACGCCGTCCGGTTCCGCTCGATCCCGTTTAGTTGCGACGAGTCGACAGTCTTGGTATTAGTAAACGATAAAGATGCTCCCTGCCGGGCCGCACGCGTTGTTGACTTTGATCTGCTGGTGGCTAGAGAGCGCCTCGGTAAGCTTCGTTCGCGAAGAACCGGCGTTCGCCATTAGAGACGAGAGTTTTAATTGACGCTGTGCGGTTTAACCGAAAGGTTGCGTTCCCACATATCGCCGCCAAGCGCTCGTAACCGTAACATTAGCGATTGCCACAGCATGCCCGCGGACGACGCTGACTTTCGCAGTTAGCGTTGTACACCTTATGCGGGCGCACTTAAATCTCGGAGGCGTCCTCTGGACGTCGTCCACAAATATGCAACGACTCGCCTCGTACCGAGCGTGAGAGCGCGGCACGACAGTTTTCCGAAACGCGCGCTCAGACCGCGTACCATGTCGCTTTCAATCTAGCGAAGGGTGTTTCTGGGAATGTTGAAGCCGTTCGCGGACGAGATTCCGCGTTATAAATTATTCTCTTTAGAACTGCTGCGGGCGGTCATGTCGTCAAGTAAACGTCGTCCTATTTCGACGTCGGCGCATCCTGCTCCACTGTGCGTGAAATGTGTGGTCGGCGCGCGCTCGTCGCTGCCGACTGATTTCGACACGGTCAGTTTTTGCTATATATTGTAATATGTAGTAGTATACTTCCGGGCCGGGCGAGAAGACAGACCGCCGCCGCTCTCGCAGCGGCGTGACGATTCTGCTCCGCCCTCGGCTCGCCGGAGGTGCGACTGTTCTCTCGATCTGCGTTACGCCAGGTCGGCGCGTTACCATCGGTGCGCGTCTTCCGAACGTGGCCGCGGACGGGTGACAGCTCCCTGGTTGATCCTGCCAGTAGTCATATGCTTGTCTCAAAGATTAAGCCATGCATGTCTCAGTACAAGCCAAATTAAGGTGAAACCGCGAAAGGCTCATTAAATCAGTTATGGTTCCTTAGATCGTACCCACATTTACTTGGATAACTGTGGTAATTCTAGAGCTAATACATGCAAACAGAGCTCCGACCGGAGACGGAAGGAGCGCTTTTATTAGATCAAAACCAATCGGCGTCGGGTTCGCCCGTCGTCGTACACCTTGGTGACTCTGAATAACTTTTTGCTGATCGCACGGTCTCGCACCGGCGACGCATCTTTCAAATGTCTGCCTTATCAACTGTCGATGGTAGGTTCTGCGCCTACCATGGTTGTAACGGGTAACGGGGAATCAGGGTTCGATTCCGGAGAGGGAGCCTGAGAAACGGCTACCACATCCAAGGAAGGCAGCAGGCGCGCAAATTACCCACTCCCGGCACGGGGAGGTAGTGACGAAAAATAACGATACGGGACTCATCCGAGGCCCCGTAATCGGAATGAGTACACTCTAAACCCTTTAACGAGGATCAATTGGAGGGCAAGTCTGGTGCCAGCAGCCGCGGTAATTCCAGCTCCAATAGCGTATATTAAAGTTGTTGCGGTTAAAAAGCTCGTAGTCGAATTTGTGTCCCGCGCCGCCGGTTCATCGCTCGCGGTGTTAACTGGCGTGTCCGCGGGACGTCCTGCCGGTGGGCTTAGCCTCTCGGGGCGGCCCAATCTCAATCCCACCGCGGTGCTCTTCATTGAGTGTCGAGGTGGGCCGGCACGTTTACTTTGAACAAATTAGAGTGCTTAAAGCAGGCTAAAATTTCGCCTGAATACTGTGTGCATGGAATAATGGAATAGGACCTCGGTTCTATTTTGTTGGTTTTCGGAACCCCGAGGTAATGATTAATAGGAACGGATGGGGGCATTCGTATTGCGACGTTAGAGGTGAAATTCTTGGATCGTCGCAAGACGGACAGAAGCGAAAGCATTTGCCAAAAACGCTTTCATTGATCAAGAACGAAAGTTAGAGGTTCGAAGGCGATCAGATACCGCCCTAGTTCTAACCATAAACGATGCCAGCTAGCGATCCGCCGACGTTCCTCCGATGACTCGGCGGGCAGCTTCCGGGAAACCAAAGCTTTTGGGTTCCGGGGGAAGTATGGTTGCAAAGCTGAAACTTAAAGGAATTGACGGAAGGGCACCACCAGGAGTGGAGCCTGCGGCTTAATTTGACTCAACACGGGAAACCTCACCAGGCCCGGACACCGGAAGGATTGACAGATTGAGAGCTCTTTCTTGATTCGGTGGGTGGTGGTGCATGGCCGTTCTTAGTTGGTGGAGCGATTTGTCTGGTTAATTCCGATAACGAACGAGACTCTAGCCTGCTAACTAGGCGTATTTTCGACATCTCAAAGGTCCGCCGACCCGGCGCTCGCGTCGCGGTCGTGCGCGATTTTTACTGTCGGCGTACAATTAATTCTTCTTAGAGGGACAGGCGGCTTCTAGCCGCACGAGATTGAGCAATAACAGGTCTGTAATGCCCTTAGATGTTCTGGGCCGCACGCGCGCTACACTGAAGGAATCAGCGTGTCTTCCCTGGCCGAACGGCCCGGGTAACCCGCTGAACCTCCTTCGTGCTAGGGATTGGGGCTTGCAATTGTTCCCCATGAACGAGGAATTCCCAGTAAGCGCGAGTCATAAGCTCGCGTTGATTACGTCCCTGCCCTTTGTACACACCGCCCGTCGCTACTACCGATTGAATGATTTAGTGAGGTCTTCGGACCGGTGCGCGGTGGCGTTTCGACGTCGCCGATGATGCTGGGAAGATGACCAAACTTGATCATTTAGAGGAAGTAAAAGTCGTAACAAGGTTTCCGTAGGTGAACCTGCGGAAGGATCATTAACGAATGTTTATAAAACATTACGTACAATTAATTAATACGATGCACGGATCGATATTAATAATGAATGAATATTAATGGCGCCCTCGGCCGACCACGTCTACGACGGCGGTCGCGTCGGCCGTACGAGCGCCGGTCGAACTGATTCGAACTGTTAAGGACTAACGAAGTCCGAGGCGTCGGCCGACCCGCGAGGGTCGGCACGCCGGAAGTCAGGTACCTAGTCGAGAGGTCCGATGACGAGAGCGCCCCCCGTGCCGCTCAGGCCGAGAGATACTGCGTACGTAAAAGCGCCGCCGGCAGCCACCGCGCAGCCGGCTCGGCGCTCCGCGCCTCGGAGTTTGAGTTTTTAAGTGTCACAACCACGGGTGAATGCGACGCTCCCGCCGGCCCCGACGGTCAGGGCACAGCGAGCTAATGCGCGCGTCCCAGTCTTGTCGTCGTGCGTCGCGCCGTCGTCGCGGTCGTATAGCGGCCGCCGGACCCCAGCGCCCCGAAACCGGCCCCGGCCTCCCTTGTCGGAGGTGCAGAGGAACGCCGGCGGAGCGCGGCGGACGGTCCGGTCGGTCATGTCGTGTACGACCGACGTCGGTCCGCAGCGTAAATTAATGAAGACGAGTGCGTCGCGCCGTCGTCGCGGTCGTATAGCGGCCGCCGGACCCCAGCGCCCCGAATCCGGCCCCGGCCTCCCTTGTCGGAGGTTCAGTGGCACGCCGGCGGAGCGCGGCGGACGGTCCGGTCGGTCATGTCGTGTACGACCGACGTCGGCCCGCAGCGTAGATTGATAAAGACGAGTGCGTCGCGCCGTCGTCGCGGTCGTATAGCGGCCGCCGGACCCCAGCGCCCCGAATCCGGCCCCGGCCTCCCTTGTCGGAGGTGCAGTGGCACGCCGGCGGAGCGCGGCGGATGGTCCGGTCGGTCATGTCGTGTACGACCGACGTCGGTCCGCGTCGCAGATTAATAAAGACGAAGACTGCGCGCAAAGGTGCTCGCACCGCCCGAAGGTGGTCGAAGGATATTCGCCTGACTAACGGAACGTTCGTCCCCGCGTACCGCGCGCCCCTCGAAAGGGGGGAGCGATCTGAGTACGGGAGCCGCGCAGGACGAACGCGTCTCGGACTTTACGTCCGCTCTGCGAAGTCAAACACCTCTCGTTCTAGCAACGTGTAAGCGTGCAAAACTTTGCGTAAGTGTAAAACCGATTAAACGCAGTACCGCGGACAGAGAGTCGCTGGTTAACTGTATGAAAGATTACCCTGAACGGTGGATCACTTGGCTCGTGGGTCGATGAAGAACGCAGCTAATTGCGCGTCAACTTGTGAACTGCAGGACACTTGAACATCGACATTTCGAACGCACATTGCGGTCCTCGGATACTGTTCCTGGACCACTCCTGGCTGAGGGTCGTTTCAATTTCCACGACTGCCGGGTCGGCGTACCGCCGATAACGCGAAGGCCCCCCCATGTGGTGCGCGCGCGCAGTACACGCTCCCAATCGTGTGAGCGGAACGCGCGCCGTACGTACGGGGCGTCGGTCAAGCGCGAAAAGCGGACGGCCGCCGAGGCAAGAATCTGAGCGCTCGCGCACGAGCCGCCCCCCGATACCGCGAGCGCGCCATCGCGCTCGACGTCGGGGCGGCGCGCTAACGCGTCGCTTTAAACTATCGAACGATATAATCATTCGAGCCGACCGCCATCCGCGTACCGGTAAACGATGCCCGGGCGACGCGCCGGTCGACGTGTCCGAGTGTGAATCCCCCCGCCACCGAGATTCGTCCGGGGCGGCGCGAGGTATTCGTCCGACGTCCGATCGCGCGCGTTTAGCCCGAAGGATCCCGTTGCCTACGCGGCCTGTCGGCTATCGAAAGAAACCAATGAACGCGACCTCAGAGCAGGTGAGACTACCCGCTGAATTTAAGCATATTACTAAGCGGAGGAAAAGAAACTAACTAGGATTCCCTTAGTAGCGGCGAGCGAACAGGGAAGAGCCCAGCCAGCACCGAATCCCGCGTCCGGAGACGGACGCCGGGAAATGTGGTGTTAGGGAGGATCCGTTATCCCGAGGTAGCGCGGCGCGCCCAAGTCCTTCTTGAACGGGGCCACTTACCCAGAGAGGGTGCCAGGCCCGTAGCTGGCCGCCGCATGCCGCGGGAGGGTCTCTCCTCAGAGTCGGGTTGCTTGAGAGTGCAGCCCTAAGTGGGTGGTAAACTCCATCTAAGGCTAAATATTACCACGAGACCGATAGCGAACAAGTACCGTGAGGGAAAGTTGAAAAGAACTTTGAAGAGAGAGTTCAAGAGTACGTGAAACCGTTCAGGGGTAAACCTGAGAAACCCGAAAGGTCGAAAGGGGAGATTCAGACGCGTCTCTCGGAAAGTTCGCGAGCAACGGGCGTTGCGACGCGTGGCGTTCGCGCCGCGCGCGCCGCCCGTGGCCGTCGGACTCCGAACGCGTGCACTTCTCCTCCTGTAGGACGTCGTGACCCGTTGGGCGTCGGCCTAAGGCCCGCGGTGGAGCCCGCGCGCACCTCGGTGCGTTCGGACCCGCGGTGTCCCGGCCGGCCCGACCGACGGTAAAACTATGGCGCGGGGCCGCGACTTGTTCGCGTCCGGCACGTCGCAAGCGCGGACGGCAAACCTGGCATCCGGACCTAGCGCCGGATCCGGGCCCGCCCGGCTGTTGGCGGCGTTGTCCTCGGACAGACCCTGCACACGCCAGTCCACGGCGCTATAGCTTTGGGTACTTTCAGGACCCGTCTTGAAACACGGACCAAGGAGTCTAGCATGTGCGCGAGTCATTGGGACTAAACTAAACCTAAAGGCGCAATGAAAGTGAAGGTTCGCCTCGCGCGAACCGAGGGAGGATGGGCCGGCTCACGGACCGGCCCCGCACTCCCGGGGCGTCTCGTTCTCATCGCGAGAAGAGGCGCACCCAGAGCGTACACGCTGGGACCCGAAAGATGGTGAACTATGCCTGGTCAGGACGAAGTCAGGGGAAACCCTGATGGAGGTCCGTAGCGATTCTGACGTGCAAATCGATCGTCGGAACTGGGTATAGGGGCGAAAGACTAATCGAACCATCTAGTAGCTGGTTCCCTCCGAAGTTTCCCTCAGGATAGCTGGCGCTCGCCGCGTGCGAGTCTCATTCGGTAAAGCGAATGATTAGAGGCATTGGGGTCGAAACGACCTCAACCTATTCTCAAACTTTAAATGGGTGAGATCTCCGGCTTGCTTAAACTGTGAAGCCGCGAGATATCGGATCAGAGTGCCAAGTGGGCCACTTTTGGTAAGCAGAACTGGCGCTGTGGGATGAACCAAACGCCGAGTTAAAGCGCCCAAATCGACGCTTATGGGATACCATGAAAGGCGTTGGTAACTTAAGACAGCAGGACGGTGGCCATGGAAGTCGGAATCCGCCAAGGAGTGTGTAACAACTCACCTGCCGAAGTTACTAGCCCTGAAAATGGATGGCGCTGAAGCGTCGTGCTTATACTCGGCCGTCAGCGGCATGTGAGACGCGGTCCTCGCGGACCGGCGTCATGAAGCCCTGACGAGTAGGAGGGTCGCGGCGGTGTGCGCAGAAGGACAGGGCGTGAGCCCGTCTGGAGCCGCCGTCGGTGCAGATCTTGGTGGTAGTAGCAAATACTCCAGCGAGGCCCTGGAGGACTGACGTGGAGAAGGGTTTCGTGTGAACAGCCGTTGCACACGAGTCAGTCGATCCTAAGCCCTAGGCGAAAGCCGATGTTGATGTTGGTGTATCTACGTTTGCGTAGTAGTACGGCGGACGCGTCCGTGACGTAAGACGGAACCTTCGATCGAGCGCGCGCGCCAGCTGCGGCTCCTTCGTCGTCCCTGTCGTCGTCGTCGTCGTCGAACCGTCGCAGCGGGGGTCGAGTCTCGTTCCTGGGCGCAGGAGACGCGCACGCGGACTCTCGATCGCTCTCGCACGCACCGGAGGTTAGGATGGAGGAGGACCGGAACCGCCGCTTCAAGCGGCTCGGTTCCTCGGTCCGCCGGTATCATCCGCCGCCGGACGCGCGCGCACAGAGCGACGGGAGCGCGAGCGCGACCGCGCCATCACGCGAACGATGATTCCCCGCGCGCGACGTCGACACGCGACGCGCAGCGGTCATGACGAGCAGTGAGGCCGCGGCATTATTGGCCGCGCGCGCCGATCTTAGCGGTTCCAGCCGCGAGTATGCCGGCGCCGTACGTGCATAAAGAGGCACACACCCGTCGGGCGAAAGGGAATCCGGTTCCTATTCCGGAACCCGGCAGCGGAACCGTAATTAAGTCGGGCCCTCGAAAGAGTGTTCGTCGGGGCAACCCAAAATGACCTGGAGACGCCGTCGGGAGATCCGGGAAGAGTTTTCTTTTCTGCATAAGCGCTCGAGTTCCATGGAATCCTCTAGCAGGGAGATATGGTTTGGAGCGCGAAGAGCACCGCAGTTGCGGCGGTGTCCGGATCTTCCCCTCGGACCTTGAAAATCCAGGAGAGGGCCACGGTAGGTGTCGCGCCGGTTCGTACCCATATCCGCAGCAGGTCTCCAAGGTGAACAGCCTCTAGTCGATAGAATAATGTAGGTAAGGGAAGTCGGCAAATTGGATCCGTAACTTCGGGATAAGGATTGGCTCTGAGGATCGGGGCGCGTCGGGCTTGGTCGGGAAGCGGGTATCGGCTGACGTGCCGGGCCTGGGCGAGGTAAAAGTCGTTTCGGCGACCGGATCCGAGCTCGGTCCCGTGCCTTGGCCTCCCGCGGAACTTCCTTGCTGCGAGGCCCGGTCGGGGGTTCGCTCCTGGCCGGTGTCCTCTTCGGCCGCCATTCAACGATCAGCTCAGAACTGGCACGGACTGGGGGAATCCGACTGTCTAATTAAAACAAAGCATTGCGATGGCCCCTGCGGGTGTTGACGCAATGTGATTTCTGCCCAGTGCTCTGAATGTCAACGTGAAGAAATTCAAGCAAGCGCGGGTAAACGGCGGGAGTAACTATGACTCTCTTAAGGTAGCCTCTTTGATAACGAAAACGAGAGGGAGTAGAGCGAGACCGCCCTACCCTGCGGCCTGTCGACAAATCAACGAGAGGGAGTAGAGCAAAACCGCCCGACCCTGCGGCCTGTCGACAAATCAACGAGAGGGAGTAGAGCAAAACCGCCCGACCCTGCGGCCTGTCGACAAATCAACGAGAGGGAGTAGAGCGAAACCGCCCTACCCTGCGGCCTGTCGACAAATTTATCGATCGTCACCCGTCCGTCGGCGGCGAGCGGGAGTAGAGAACGCTAACCGGGCGGCCGTCATCGGGTCGACAAATTTATCGATCGTCACCCGTCCGTCGGCGGCGAGCGGGAGTAGAGAACGCTAACCGGGCGGCCGTCGTCGGGTCGACAAATTTATCGATCGTCACCCGTCCGTCGGCGGCGAGCGGGAGTAGAGAGCGCTAACAGGCCGGCCGCCCGGTGAGCGCTCTCTACTCCCGCTCCGCGCCGACGGACGGGTGGCGATCGGTATATTTCCCCGCTCGAAGACAAAAAATTTCAAAAATTTCAGCAGAGAGCGCTGGACGGAACTTTTGAAAGAAAAAAAAATTTTTCAAAAAAAAATTTTTCAAAAAAAAAATTTCTGAAATTTTGCAGAGAGCGCTGGCCGGGACTTATAGGCGAAAAAGAAAATTTCAAGAAAATCTTTTATGGGGCCGTTGACGGCGCGAGCGCGGTCGGCTGGACTCCGGCGGCGCGCTCGATCGACAGCGCGGGTCTCCCGTCGTCGAGCGGGGCGAAATGTACCGAGCGCTACCCGGCCGGCGACGGCGCGCGGGCGGTCGGCTGGACTCCGGCGGCGCGCTCGATCGACAGCGCGAGTCTCCCGTCGTCGAGCGGGGCGAAATGTACCGAGCGCTACCCGGCCGGCGACGGCGCGCGGGCGGTCGGCTGGACTACGGCGGCGCGCTCGATCGACATCCAGCGCCACCCGAAAGACAAAATTTCCAAAATCCAAAAATTTCAGCAGAGAGCGCTGGACGGAACTTTTGAAAGAAAAAAAAAATCTGATGTGGCCAGGCACATGACTTTATCATACAATATATAAAATTATAAGTTTAGCTGCATGAGATTCTATTTGATCGAGAACGATCGTGTTTGCATTAAAATAAAACGAATTAGCCAAGATTTGACAGATATTGACAGTACGTATAGTCAAAAAATCAACCTTTGACACTAGCTACTGCTATTGGAATAAAAATATCTGGCAAATCCTGGCTAACTTTATATTAATGCAGACACGATCTCGATCCAATAGAATTTGCTTCTACAGCTAAACTATTAGTTTTACCAAAAAATATCATAGACATAAATCATACAAAATTTCGTCTATTTTAATTTATTATTTAACTACTTTGACGAAATTTCTGAAATGGCGGCTCATTTGCTAAATCCTAAAAAAAATCATAACAACATTGGCACCAGTCCCTGCGTGTTACCCTATCCGACCAATGTTATATTTTTCCGCGTATGAAAGGCGATGGCGAAAATGTTTTGGTTCGCTATGCGCAGGCGCGCTGACTGAATTTGACCGCGAATTTTAAACAACACTGTTGCGGCCTAATTTGCGCATGCGCGTAGTGCTCGCGCATGCGCTTAGAGCAAGTTGTGATTGTAGAAAGAAATAGAATAGAGTATCTTCCATTTCGCTTTGAAAGCTGAACAACCTCTCTTTCGAGGCGCATTATACCAGTATAAGTTATTTGATTGGCACTCGAAATACACATTGACTTTGTGTATGACACCAAGATGTTTCAATATTGTTTCCCATAGCGTACGTGCGCGCGTGTTTCTCCATGCATTTGCGTGTTGAATTGACGTTTCGCAACGGATGACGTTCTGAATACTGTCAAAACTAGCAAAATATCCAGGCTTCCTACTATTAATGCAGACACGATTTCGATCAAATAGAATTTGCTCCTGCAGCTAAACTATTAATTTTACCAAAAAATGTTATAGACATAAATTATACCAAATTTCCTCTACTTTAATTTATTATTTATCTATTTTGACGAAATTACAGAAATGACGGTTCATTTGCAAAATCGTTGAAAAATGCTAAGAGTAAATAGCTAGTTCCTTTGGACCGTTTTGAACCAAAAGCTTTTCAGCTCTCAGTTTGGTCATGAAACTTCTAAATCTGAACTTTCGTCCCGATACCTTTAGTAGTTTCTCCGGAATCATCGTCACAAAAATCTGGTACACACATACACACATACACACACACACACACACACACACACACACACACAGACATTTTTTTGGACCTTGGTCAAAAATGTTCAGGGGACCCAAAAAGACCTATTTCCGCTAAAATCACAATTTTTTTTTTCGGCACGATTACAATACTTTACCATACTGCGTATGATAAAGTAAAAATTTTCAAAAAAAAAATTTTTCAAAAAAAAAAATTTCTAAAATTTTGCAGAGAGCGCTGGCCGGGACTTATAGGCGAAAAAGAAAATTTCAAGAAAATCTTTTATGGGGCCGTTGACGGCGCGAGCGCGGTCGGCTGGACTCCGGCGGCGCGCTCGATCGACAGCGCGGGTCTCCCGTCGTCGAGCGGGGCGAAATGTACCGAGCGCTACCCGGCCGGCGACGGCGCGCGGGCGGTCGGCTGGACTCCGGCGGCGCGCTCGATCGACAGCGCGAGTCTCCCGTCGTCGAGCGGGGCGAAATGTACCGAGCGCTACCCGGCCGGCGACGGCGCGCGGGCGGTCGGCTGGACTACGGCGGCGCGCTCGATCGACATCCAGCGCCACCCGAAAGACAAAATTTCCAAAATCCAAAAATTTCAGCAGAGAGCGCTGGACGGAACTTTTGAAAGAAAAAAAAAATTTTCAAAAAAAAAATTTTTCAAAAAAAAAAATTTCTAAAATTTTGCAGAGAGCGCTGGCCGGGACTTATAGGCGAAAAAGAAAATTTCAAGAAAATCTTTTATGGGGCCGTTGACGGCGCGAGCGCGGTCGGCTGGACTCCGGCGGCGCGCTCGATCGACAGCGCGGGTCTCCCGTCGTCGAGCGGGGCGAAATGTACCGAGCGCTACCCGGCCGGCGACGGCGCGCGGGCTGTCGGCTGGACTCCGGCGGCGCGCTCGATCGACAGCGCGGGTCTCCCGTCGTCGAGCGGGGCGAAATCTACCGAGCGCTACCCGGCCGGCGACGGCGCGCGGGCGGTCGGCTGGACTCCGGCGGCGCGCTCGATCGACAGCGCGAGTCTCCCGTCGTCGAGCGGGGCGAAATGTACCGAGCGCTACCCGGCCGGCGACGGCGCGCGGGCGGTCGGCTGGACTACGGCGGCGCGCTCGATCGACATCCAGCGCCACCCGAAAGACAAAATTTCCAAAATTCAAAAATTTCAGCAGAGAGCGCTGGACGGAACTTTTGAAAGAAAAAAAAATTTTCAAAAAAAAAATTTTTCAAAAAAAAAAATTTCTGAAATTTTGCAGAGAGCGCTGGCCGGGACTTATAGGCGAAAAAGAAAATTTCAAGAAAATCTTTTATGGGGCCGTTGACGGCGCGAGCGCGGTCGGCTGGACTCCGGCGGCGCGCTCGATCGACAGCGCGGGTCTCCCGTCGTCGAGCGGGGCGAAATGTACCGAGCGCTACCCGGCCGGCGACGGCGCGCGGGCTGTCGGCTGGACTCCGGCGGCGCGTTCGATCGACAGCGCGGGTCTCCCGTCGTCGAGCGGGGCGAAATCTACCGAGCGCTACCCGGCCGGCGACGGCGCGCGGGCGGTCGGCTGGACTCCGGCGGCGCGCTCGATCGACAGCGCGAGTCTCCCGTCGTCGAGCGGGGCGAAATGTACCGAGCGCTACCCGGCCGGCGACGGCGCGCGGGCGGTCGGCTGGACTACGGCGGCGCGCTCGATCGACATCCAGCGCCACCCGAAAGACAAAATTTCCAAAATCCAAAAATTTCAGCAGAGAGCGCTGGACGGAACTTTTGAAAGAAAAAAAAAATTTTCAAAAAAAAAATTTTTCAAAAAAAAAAATTTCTAAAATTTTGCAGAGAGCGCTGGCCGGGACTTATAGGCGAAAAAGAAAATTTCAAGAAAATCTTTTATGGGGCCGTTGACGGCGCGAGCGCGGTCGGCTGGACTCCGGCGGCGCGCTCGATCGACAGCGCGGGTCTCCCGTCGTCGAGCGGGGCGAAATGTACCGAGCGCTACCCGGCCGGCGACGGCGCGCGGGCTGTCGGCTGGACTCCGGCGGCGCGCTCGATCGACAGCGCGGGTCTCCCGTCGTCGAGCGGGGCGAAATCTACCGAGCGCTACCCGGCCGGCGACGGCGCGCGGGCGGTCGGCTGGACTCCGGCGGCGCGCTCGATCGACAGCGCGAGTCTCCCGTCGTCGAGCGGGGCGAAATGTACCGAGCGCTACCCGGCCGGCGACGGCGCGCGGGCGGTCGGCTGGACTACGGCGGCGCGCTCGATCGACATCCAGCGCCACCCGAAAGACAAAATTTCCAAAATCCAAAAATTTCAGCAGAGAGCGCTGGACGGAACTTTTGAAAGAAAAAAAAATTTTCAAAAAAAAAATTTTTCAAAAAAAAAAATTTCTGAAATTTTGCAGAGAGCGCTGGCCGGGACTTATAGGCGAAAAAGAAAATTTCAAGAAAATCTTTTATGGGGCCGTTGACGGCGCGAGCGCGGTCGGCTGGACTCCGGCGGCGCGCTCGATCGACAGCGCGGGTCTCCCGTCGTCGAGCGGGGCGAAATGTACCGAGCGCTACCCGGCCGGCGACGGCGCGCGGGCTGTCGGCTGGACTCCGGCGGCGCGTTCGATCGACAGCGCGGGTCTCCCGTCGTCGAGCGGGGCGAAATCTACCGAGCGCTACCCGGCCGGCGACGGCGCGCGGGCGGTCGGCTGGACTCCGGCGGCGCGCTCGATCGACAGCGCGAGTCTCCCGTCGTCGAGCGGGGCGAAATGTACCGAGCGCTACCCGGCCGGCGACGGCGCGCGGGCGGTCGGCTGGACTACGGCGGCGCGCTCGATCGACATCCAGCGCCACCCGAAAGACAAAATTTCCAAAATCCAAAAATTTCAGCAGAGAGCGCTGGACGGAACTTTTGAAAGAAAAAAAAAATTTTCAAAAAAAAAATTTTTCAAAAAAAAAAATTTCTAAAATTTTGCAGAGAGCGCTGGCCGGGACTTATAGGCGAAAAAGAAAATTTCAAGAAAATCTTTTATGGGGCCGTTGACGGCGCGAGCGCGGTCGGCTGGACTCCGGCGGCGCGCTCGATCGACAGCGCGGGTCTCCCGTCGTCGAGCGGGGCGAAATGTACCGAGCGCTACCCGGCCGGCGACGGCGCGCGGGCTGTCGGCTGGACTCCGGCGGCGCGCTCGATCGACAGCGCGGGTCTCCCGTCGTCGAGCGGGGCGAAATCTACCGAGCGCTACCCGGCCGGCGACGGCGCGCGGGCGGTCGGCTGGACTCCGGCGGCGCGCTCGATCGACAGCGCGAGTCTCCCGTCGTCGAGCGGGGCGAAATGTACCGAGCGCTACCCGGCCGGCGACGGCGCGCGGGCGGTCGGCTGGACTCCGGCGGCGCGCTCGATCGACAGCGCGAGTCTCCCGTCGTCGAGCGGGGCGAAATGTACCGAGCGCTACCCGGCCGGCGACGGCGCGCGGGCGGTCGGCTGGACTACGGCGGCGCGCTCGATCGACATCCAGCGCCACCCGAAAGACAAAATTTCCAAAATCCAAAAATTTCAGCAGGGAGCGCTGGACGGAACTTTTGAAAGAAAAAAAAATTTTCAAAAAAAAAAATCCAAAAATTTAGCAGAGAGCGCCGGAGAGAACATTTGAAAGAAAAAAAAATTTCCAAAAAAAAAAAAAATTTTCAAAAAAAAAATATTTCCAAAATTTCGAACTCGACCCGGACGGGGACCAAGGCGAAAAGTGCGATAAGTCCGCGCGAGCGTCGGCGGTATCCGTTCGAGCGAGCCGGGAGCGACCCGTACTAGCGTTTCGCAACCCGTACTCGGTCCGTTGCGCTTATATAGGGAGAGGTGAGTCCGCGACGGCTAACGCCGTCCGGTTCCGCTCGATCCCGTTTAGTTGCGACGAGTCGACAGTCTTGGTATTAGTAAACGATAAAGATGCTCCCTGCCGGGCCGCACGCGTTGTTGACTTTGATCTGCTGGTGGCTAGAGAGCGCCTCGGTAAGCTTCGTTCGCGAAGAACCGGCGTTCGCCATTAGAGACGAGAGTTTTAATTGACGCTGTGCGGTTTAACCGAAAGGTTGCGTTCCCACATATCGCCGCCAAGCGCTCGTAACCGTAACATTAGCGATTGCCACAGCATGCCCGCGGACGACGCTGACTTTCGCAGTTAGCGTTGTACACCTTATGCGGGCGCACTTAAATCTCGGAGGCGTCCTCTGGACGTCGTCCACAAATATGCAACGACTCGCCTCGTACCGAGCGTGAGAGCGCGGCACGACAGTTTTCCGAAACGCGCGCTCAGACCGCGTACCATGTCGCTTTCAATCTAGCGAAGGGTGTTTCTGGGAATGTTGAAGCCGTTCGCGGACGAGATTCCGCGTTATAAATTATTCTCTTTAGAACTGCTGCGGGCGGTCATGTCGTCAAGTAAACGTCGTCCTATTTCGACGTCGGCGCATCCTGCTCCACTGTGCGTGAAATGTGTGGTCGGCGCGCGCTCGTCGCTGCCGACTGATTTCGACACGGTCAGTTTTTGCTATATATTGTAATATGTAGTAGTATACTTCCGGGCCGGGCGAGAAGACAGACCGCCGCCGCTCTCGCAGCGGCGTGACGATTCTGCTCCGCCCTCGGCTCGCCGGAGGTGCGACTGTTCTCTCGATCTGCGTTACGCCAGGTCGGCGCGTTACCATCGGTGCGCGTCTTCCGAACGTGGCCGCGGACGGGTGACAGCTCCCTGGTTGATCCTGCCAGTAGTCATATGCTTGTCTCAAAGATTAAGCCATGCATGTCTCAGTACAAGCCAAATTAAGGTGAAACCGCGAAAGGCTCATTAAATCAGTTATGGTTCCTTAGATCGTACCCACATTTACTTGGATAACTGTGGTAATTCTAGAGCTAATACATGCAAACAGAGCTCCGACCGGAGACGGAAGGAGCGCTTTTATTAGATCAAAACCAATCGGCGTCGGGTTCGCCCGTCGTCGTACACCTTGGTGACTCTGAATAACTTTTTGCTGATCGCACGGTCTCGCACCGGCGACGCATCTTTCAAATGTCTGCCTTATCAACTGTCGATGGTAGGTTCTGCGCCTACCATGGTTGTAACGGGTAACGGGGAATCAGGGTTCGATTCCGGAGAGGGAGCCTGAGAAACGGCTACCACATCCAAGGAAGGCAGCAGGCGCGCAAATTACCCACTCCCGGCACGGGGAGGTAGTGACGAAAAATAACGATACGGGACTCATCCGAGGCCCCGTAATCGGAATGAGTACACTCTAAACCCTTTAACGAGGATCAATTGGAGGGCAAGTCTGGTGCCAGCAGCCGCGGTAATTCCAGCTCCAATAGCGTATATTAAAGTTGTTGCGGTTAAAAAGCTCGTAGTCGAATTTGTGTCCCGCGCCGCCGGTTCATCGCTCGCGGTGTTAACTGGCGTGTCCGCGGGACGTCCTGCCGGTGGGCTTAGCCTCTCGGGGCGGCCCAATCTCAATCCCACCGCGGTGCTCTTCATTGAGTGTCGAGGTGGGCCGGCACGTTTACTTTGAACAAATTAGAGTGCTTAAAGCAGGCTAAAGTTTCGCCTGAATACTGTGTGCATGGAATAATGGAATAGGACCTCGGTTCTATTTTGTTGGTTTTCGGAACCCCGAGGTAATGATTAATAGGAACGGATGGGGGCATTCGTATTGCGACGTTAGAGGTGAAATTCTTGGATCGTCGCAAGACGGACAGAAGCGAAAGCATTTGCCAAAAACGCTTTCATTGATCAAGAACGAAAGTTAGAGGTTCGAAGGCGATCAGATACCGCCCTAGTTCTAACCATAAACGATGCCAGCTAGCGATCCGCCGACGTTCCTCCGATGACTCGGCGGGCAGCTTCCGGGAAACCAAAGCTTTTGGGTTCCGGGGGAAGTATGGTTGCAAAGCTGAAACTTAAAGGAATTGACGGAAGGGCACCACCAGGAGTGGAGCCTGCGGCTTAATTTGACTCAACACGGGAAACCTCACCAGGCCCGGACACCGGAAGGATTGACAGATTGAGAGCTCTTTCTTGATTCGGTGGGTGGTGGTGCATGGCCGTTCTTAGTTGGTGGAGCGATTTGTCTGGTTAATTCCGATAACGAACGAGACTCTAGCCTGCTAACTAGGCGTATTTTCGACATCTCAAAGGTCCGCCGACCCGGCGCTCGCGTCGCGGTCGTGCGCGATTTTTACTGTCGGCGTACAATTAATTCTTCTTAGAGGGACAGGCGGCTTCTAGCCGCACGAGATTGAGCAATAACAGGTCTGTAATGCCCTTAGATGTTCTGGGCCGCACGCGCGCTACACTGAAGGAATCAGCGTGTCTTCCCTGGCCGAACGGCCCGGGTAACCCGCTGAACCTCCTTCGTGCTAGGGATTGGGGCTTGCAATTGTTCCCCATGAACGAGGAATTCCCAGTAAGCGCGAGTCATAAGCTCGCGTTGATTACGTCCCTGCCCTTTGTACACACCGCCCGTCGCTACTACCGATTGAATGATTTAGTGAGGTCTTCGGACCGGTGCGCGGTGGCGTTTCGACGTCGCCGATGATGCTGGGAAGATGACCAAACTTGATCATTTAGAGGAAGTAAAAGTCGTAACAAGGTTTCCGTAGGTGAACCTGCGGAAGGATCATTAACGAATGTTTATAAAACATTACGTACAATTAATTAATACGATGCACGGATCGATATTAATAATGAATGAATATTAATGGCGCCCTCGGCCGACCACGTCTACGACGGCGGTCGCGTCGGCCGTACGAGCGCCGGTCGAACTGATTCGAACTGTTAAGGACTAACGAAGTCCGAGGCGTCGGCCGACCCGCGAGGGTCGGCACGCCGGAAGTCAGGTACCTAGTCGAGAGGTCCGATGACGAGAGCGCCCCCCGTGCCGCTCAGGCCGAGAGATACTGCGTACGTAAAAGCGCCGCCGGCAGCCACCGCGCAGCCGGCTCGGCGCTCCGCGCCTCGGAGTTTGAGTTTTTAAGTGTCACAACCACGGGTGAATGCGACGCTCCCGCCGGCCCCGACGGTCAGGGCACAGCGAGCTAATGCGCGCGTCCCAGTCTTGTCGTCGTGCGTCGCGCCGTCGTCGCGGTCGTATAGCGGCCGCCGGACCCCAGCGCCCCGAAACCGGCCCCGGCCTCCCTTGTCGGAGGTGCAGAGGAACGCCGGCGGAGCGCGGCGGACGGTCCGGTCGGTCATGTCGTGTACGACCGACGTCGGTCCGCAGCGTAAATTAATGAAGACGAGTGCGTCGCGCCGTCGTCGCGGTCGTATAGCGGCCGCCGGACCCCAGCGCCCCGAATCCGGCCCCGGCCTCCCTTGTCGGAGGTTCAGTGGCACGCCGGCGGAGCGCGGCGGACGGTCCGGTCGGTCATGTCGTGTACGACCGACGTCGGCCCGCAGCGTAGATTGATAAAGACGAGTGCGTCGCGCCGTCGTCGCGGTCGTATAGCGGCCGCCGGACCCCAGCGCCCCGAATCCGGCCCCGGCCTCCCTTGTCGGAGGTGCAGTGGCACGCCGGCGGAGCGCGGCGGATGGTCCGGTCGGTCATGTCGTGTACGACCGACGTCGGTCCGCGTCGCAGATTAATAAAGACGAAGACTGCGCGCAAAGGTGCTCGCACCGCCCGAAGGTGGTCGAAGGATATTCGCCTGACTAACGGAACGTTCGTCCCCGCGTACCGCGCGCCCCTCGAAAGGGGGGAGCGATCTGAGTACGGGAGCCGCGCAGGACGAACGCGTCTCGGACTTTACGTCCGCTCTGCGAAGTCAAACACCTCTCGTTCTAGCAACGTGTAAGCGTGCAAAACTTTGCGTAAGTGTAAAACCGATTAAACGCAGTACCGCGGACAGAGAGTCGCTGGTTAACTGTATGAAAGATTACCCTGAACGGTGGATCACTTGGCTCGTGGGTCGATGAAGAACGCAGCTAATTGCGCGTCAACTTGTGAACTGCAGGACACTTGAACATCGACATTTCGAACGCACATTGCGGTCCTCGGATACTGTTCCTGGACCACTCCTGGCTGAGGGTCGTTTCAATTTCCACGACTGCCGGGTCGGCGTACCGCCGATAACGCGAAGGCCCCCCCATGTGGTGCGCGCGCGCAGTACACGCTCCCAATCGTGTGAGCGGAACGCGCGCCGTACGTACGGGGCGTCGGTCAAGCGCGAAAAGCGGACGGCCGCCGAGGCAAGAATCTGAGCGCTCGCGCACGAGCCGCCCCCCGATACCGCGAGCGCGCCATCGCGCTCGACGTCGGGGCGGCGCGCTAACGCGTCGCTTTAAACTATCGAACGATATAATCATTCGAGCCGACCGCCATCCGCGTACCGGTAAACGATGCCCGGGCGACGCGCCGGTCGACGTGTCCGAGTGTGAATCCCCCCGCCACCGAGATTCGTCCGGGGCGGCGCGAGGTATTCGTCCGACGTCCGATCGCGCGCGTTTA
The DNA here is from genome assembly GCA_964023965.1 of Melinopterus prodromus. Taxonomy (NCBI): domain Eukaryota; kingdom Metazoa; phylum Arthropoda; class Insecta; order Coleoptera; family Scarabaeidae; genus Melinopterus; species Melinopterus prodromus. The sequence continues at coordinate 67,546 of CAXIES010000046.1, forward strand.
GCCCGAAGGATCCCGTTGCCTACGCGGCCTGTCGGCTATCGAAAGAAACCAATGAACGCGACCTCAGAGCAGGTGAGACTACCCGCTGAATTTAAGCATATTACTAAGCGGAGGAAAAGAAACTAACTAGGATTCCCTTAGTAGCGGCGAGCGAACAGGGAAGAGCCCAGCACCGAATCCCGCGTCCGGAGACGGACGCCGGGAAATGTGGTGTTAGGGAGGATCCGTTATCCCGAGGTAGCGCGGCGCGCCCAAGTCCTTCTTGAACGGGGCCACTTACCCAGAGAGGGTGCCAGGCCCGTAGCTGGCCGCCGCATGCCGCGGGAGGGTCTCTCCTCAGAGTCGGGTTGCTTGAGAGTGCAGCCCTAAGTGGGTGGTAAACTCCATCTAAGGCTAAATATTACCACGAGACCGATAGCGAACAAGTACCGTGAGGGAAAGTTGAAAAGAACTTTGAAGAGAGAGTTCAAGAGTACGTGAAACCGTTCAGGGGTAAACCTGAGAAACCCGAAAGGTCGAAAGGGGAGATTCAGACGCGTCTCTCGGAAAGTTCGCGAGCAACGGGCGTTGCGACGCGTGGCGTTCGCGCCGCGCGCGCCGCCCGTGGCCGTCGGACTCCGAACGCGTGCACTTCTCCTCCTGTAGGACGTCGTGACCCGTTGGGCGTCGGCCTAAGGCCCGCGGTGGAGCCCGCGCGCACCTCGGTGCGTTCGGACCCGCGGTGTCCCGGCCGGCCCGACCGACGGTAAAACTATGGCGCGGGGCCGCGACTTGTTCGCGTCCGGCACGTCGCAAGCGCGGACGGCAAACCTGGCATCCGGACCTAGCGCCGGATCCGGGCCCGCCCGGCTGTTGGCGGCGTTGTCCTCGGACAGACCCTGCACACGCCAGTCCACGGCGCTATAGCTTTGGGTACTTTCAGGACCCGTCTTGAAACACGGACCAAGGAGTCTAGCATGTGCGCGAGTCATTGGGACTAAACTAAACCTAAAGGCGCAATGAAAGTGAAGGTTCGCCTCGCGCGAACCGAGGGAGGATGGGCCGGCTCACGGACCGGCCCCGCACTCCCGGGGCGTCTCGTTCTCATCGCGAGAAGAGGCGCACCCAGAGCGTACACGCTGGGACCCGAAAGATGGTGAACTATGCCTGGTCAGGACGAAGTCAGGGGAAACCCTGATGGAGGTCCGTAGCGATTCTGACGTGCAAATCGATCGTCGGAACTGGGTATAGGGGCGAAAGACTAATCGAACCATCTAGTAGCTGGTTCCCTCCGAAGTTTCCCTCAGGATAGCTGGCGCTCGCCGCGTGCGAGTCTCATTCGGTAAAGCGAATGATTAGAGGCATTGGGGTCGAAACGACCTCAACCTATTCTCAAACTTTAAATGGGTGAGATCTCCGGCTTGCTTAAACTGTGAAGCCGCGAGATATCGGATCAGAGTGCCAAGTGGGCCACTTTTGGTAAGCAGAACTGGCGCTGTGGGATGAACCAAACGCCGAGTTAAAGCGCCCAAATCGACGCTTATGGGATACCATGAAAGGCGTTGGTAACTTAAGACAGCAGGACGGTGGCCATGGAAGTCGGAATCCGCCAAGGAGTGTGTAACAACTCACCTGCCGAAGTTACTAGCCCTGAAAATGGATGGCGCTGAAGCGTCGTGCTTATACTCGGCCGTCAGCGGCATGTGAGACGCGGTCCTCGCGGACCGGCGTCATGAAGCCCTGACGAGTAGGAGGGTCGCGGCGGTGTGCGCAGAAGGACAGGGCGTGAGCCCGTCTGGAGCCGCCGTCGGTGCAGATCTTGGTGGTAGTAGCAAATACTCCAGCGAGGCCCTGGAGGACTGACGTGGAGAAGGGTTTCGTGTGAACAGCCGTTGCACACGAGTCAGTCGATCCTAAGCCCTAGGCGAAAGCCGATGTTGATGTTGGTGTATCTACGTTTGCGTAGTAGTACGGCGGACGCGTCCGTGACGTAAGACGGAACCTTCGATCGAGCGCGCGCGCCAGCTGCGGCTCCTTCGTCGTCCCTGTCGTCGTCGTCGTCGTCGAACCGTCGCAGCGGGGGTCGAGTCTCGTTCCTGGGCGCAGGAGACGCGCACGCGGACTCTCGATCGCTCTCGCACGCACCGGAGGTTAGGATGGAGGAGGACCGGAACCGCCGCTTCAAGCGGCTCGGTTCCTCGGTCCGCCGGTATCATCCGCCGCCGGACGCGCGCGCACAGAGCGACGGGAGCGCGAGCGCGACCGCGCCATCACGCGAACGATGATTCCCCGCGCGCGACGTCGACACGCGACGCGCAGCGGTCATGACGAGCAGTGAGGCCGCGGCATTATTGGCCGCGCGCGCCGATCTTAGCGGTTCCAGCCGCGAGTATGCCGGCGCCGTACGTGCATAAAGAGGCACACACCCGTCGGGCGAAAGGGAATCCGGTTCCTATTCCGGAACCCGGCAGCGGAACCGTAATTAAGTCGGGCCCTCGAAAGAGTGTTCGTCGGGGCAACCCAAAATGACCTGGAGACGCCGTCGGGAGATCCGGGAAGAGTTTTCTTTTCTGCATAAGCGCTCGAGTTCCATGGAATCCTCTAGCAGGGAGATATGGTTTGGAGCGCGAAGAGCACCGCAGTTGCGGCGGTGTCCGGATCTTCCCCTCGGACCTTGAAAATCCAGGAGAGGGCCACGGTAGGTGTCGCGCCGGTTCGTACCCATATCCGCAGCAGGTCTCCAAGGTGAACAGCCTCTAGTCGATAGAATAATGTAGGTAAGGGAAGTCGGCAAATTGGATCCGTAACTTCGGGATAAGGATTGGCTCTGAGGATCGGGGCGCGTCGGGCTTGGTCGGGAAGCGGGTATCGGCTGACGTGCCGGGCCTGGGCGAGGTAAAAGTCGTTTCGGCGACCGGATCCGAGCTCGGTCCCGTGCCTTGGCCTCCCGCGGAACTTCCTTGCTGCGAGGCCCGGTCGGGGGTTCGCTCCTGGCCGGTGTCCTCTTCGGCCGCCATTCAACGATCAGCTCAGAACTGGCACGGACTGGGGGAATCCGACTGTCTAATTAAAACAAAGCATTGCGATGGCCCCTGCGGGTGTTGACGCAATGTGATTTCTGCCCAGTGCTCTGAATGTCAACGTGAAGAAATTCAAGCAAGCGCGGGTAAACGGCGGGAGTAACTATGACTCTCTTAACCAACAACCTTCCATGCAGAGGCATCCCTTCCAACCCCGTCGGTCAGCGGTCCTGTCGCGGTTGCAACGTCAGAGAGGAGACGATCTGCCACATCTTGCAGGCTTGTCCGGTAAGCCACTTCCTGCGTATAAGTCGCCATAACGAGATCGTCCGCAAGGTCGTCTCGCATTGCCGTCGGTCCGGCCGCACCACCGAGGAGGAGCCCCACGTCCGTCATCCTGACGGTACGTTGTTTAAACCTGACATCGTAGTGCACCTTCCGGGCAACCAGTTGGCTGTCTGCGATGTCCAGGTCTCATGGGAGGGTCAGCAGGGCCTAGACACGGCGTGGCGCAATAAGAAGGCGGTGTACGACAACCCCAAATTCCGCGAGGCAGCACAACACCGATGGCCCAGGGAGTCCTTCCAGTTCGTCCCGCTGATTGTGGGCGCTAGGGGCGTTTGGCCCCGTGCCAATCAGCCGACGGTGGACCTTCTGTCCATTCCACCATCCGTCAGGGCTTCCTGTGTGCACTCTTGCCTCAAGTGGGGTTCGTCCATACACGCAGCCTTCATGAGGAACGTCTGGGCACGTCCACCACGCCCCCATCGCCACGGACCTGCTCATCCTTAGTCCGCTATCGTCGTCATCCACCCCTGGGGCACACAACATCCATCATTATGTGCTTAGTTTGTGTGGTGCGGCTTTTCGTTTAGTGCGCCGCTCGCGTTTCCTGTGTCGTTTAATTCGTGTTCGTTGTGCGTGCTTCACTCGCCTACGTTGAGAACTTGTATTTCGTCTTGTTAGTTTGCCGTGTCGCAATGTGTACTTGTCTTTTTCATTTTATTTCTATGACATGCACTTGTACGTTCGATGCTTGTATTTTATTGTGTCGTTTGTGACGTCAATCAGCCGCCCCAGGCTCTTTGCAGTGACATTTGCTGATGTATTTTTGTTACCTGTATAATGTGCTTTCGTCGGAGTTCACTTGATGCTGACTTCCCCTAAAACATAGAAGGGCTGACTAATAATTTGTTATTCTAAGATTATATTTACCTTTTAGTCGTCCCGTTGCTTGTCTGACTTCCCCTGAAACATAAAAGGGATCTTTACATTATTGTTAGAATAGGGTTTTACTTACCGCTTAGTGATCCGTCGTTCGCTTTTTCTGTCTGTATTAGGCTTAGCTATTAATTTTTTTGCATGTGCTTTTTTTTAATATACTTACCGCTCTTTATATTACTTACCAGTTCCGATTCTGGTCTGGTTGTCGGTCCCGTGGACCGCGTGCTTGTATTTTGTATCTGCTCCTTTGGAGCATAATGCTTTTTATAAATAAAGAGTTTTTAATAGCCAAATGCCTCGTCATCTAATTAGTGACGCGCATGAATGGATTAACGAGATTCCCACTGTCCCTACCTACTGGCGGGAGTGACCGTGACTCACCTAGGGGAAAGGAAGTCAAGGGTGCTCCACCCTGACGCTGCTGACAGCAGCGCCGGGGTCCTAAGGTTGTTGTGCTAACCACGCAGCAACTGGGGGTTCAGCTCGGTCCGCAGACCGCTGAGCTCAAGATCCGTAGCGTACCTTCAAGTGGTGGCGCTGAAAGTCGTCTTTTGATAGACGGTGAACTAACATGCTACGGCCCGCGCCGGGTTGCAAGGACACGGCCAGCAACCACGGTTCCCCAGCGAAAAATCCCCCCTGTAAAACATGGGTGGTATATTCCTGTTGAGCAATAGCTCCGCCGCGTTTGCCGTGCGGTGCGACCCGTGCGTTGGAAATGGGAGTGCTGGAGGTTGAGTGAAGCTGTTGCTGCGGCTTCAGTGGATCAACACGCCTCTTTGTCCTCGGCTTCAACTAGACGGGCGGTGGAGGGGGTAGCTGACCTCCATCAATCGGCTGGGGCATAGCGCCCTGAGCGAGGAGGAATAGTCGGGGGTATGCGCTTGCGTATACCATCCGTCGGGCCTCCTATATCACTATTCCGTAGGACTACCTGTAGGCACCATCTGCAAGGTGTTACGTCCACCTGCGTGGTGTCAGGGTGCATTTGACCGTCCATGGAGGCGAGTCCGCGGGAGAAGATGAACAATTTTTATACTATATGGATCATCAACAAAAAACAAAGAAAAGTGGTAAGTGGACTGAGGTCCACAGGAGAGATAGTGATAGAAGGAATAGTAGACAGAAGTCCCCTGTCGAAACTATGAGCCAAAGTGGTAAGCGGTCGGCGTCTAACAGTGAGGAGTCCTACCTCAAGACGCCAGCTATATTGGTGGAAACGCCGGTTAAACCGGCAAAGAATGTGGAACAGGCTGGAAGTTCCAATGCTGGCACGCCGAAAGTTGCGGGTGTCCGGGACACGAGCGCAATCGATATCGTGAGGAGTGCACGCGATGAGATGCAGCAGCTCTTGTCGCAGGACAGCTCCAGGATCACCAAGACTGCTAAGGCAATCTTGTGGAGAAATTGGAATGTGCTTGAGGACACATTGAGGGAGACGGTGTCGGAGCTTGAAAAGAGTCGAGCTATTATTAGCGAGCTCCGGAAGAGCAAACCGGCACCTCAGGCATCATACGCAAGTATGGCTGCGAGTCCGTCTGTGACTAGACCAAAGAGCGCTAGCGTGAGTGTCCCGCGACCAAAGCAAGGCGGGAATGTAGTCTTCATTAAGTCGACGGAGAAGAGTTCTCTGAAGACTAATGAGGCTATAAAGGACAGTGTCTGTGACATTGTCAAGAAGTGCCTAAAGACTGTGAAAGTCCGAGGAATTCGCAAGATCGGCGATAATCGGCTTTTAGTTGAGACCGAGACACTCAAAGACATTGAGATGCTTAAAAACAGCAAGGACTTGTCAGAAGTCGGGCTGGAAGTCGAGGCTCCAAAGAAACGGGGACCGACGTTACAGGCCTTTGACGTGCCCAACAGGGTAACTGACGAGGACTTGCTGAAAGAAATTTACAATAGAAACCTGTGGGAAACTGGCATGGAAGAGCAGGTATTTAAAGATAGTGTAAGAGTGCGCACACGCTTTAAAAAGAAAGGTTGCGATAAGAGCAACGTAATTATTGAGGTGACGGGAGCCATACGTAAGGTTCTCTTGAACGCAGGGCGAATTTTCGCCAATAGCTACTCGTTTCGGGTGAGGGATTTTGTGCTGGTCACAAATTGCTTTAACTGTCTCGGGTACGGACATGTGGCGAACCATTGCAACAGCAAAGGTAAGCCAACATGCAAGAAATGTGCTGCTGTGGGGCACAGGGCAAGTGACTGCAAGTCAGAAAGCAAAGAGGACATATGTGCTAATTGCAAGAAGTGGAATAAAGAAGATTATAGACACCCTACCACTAGCAAGGCATGTCCTGAATACAGGCGAGCGTTACAGCAGCTCGTTGATAAGATTGACTACGATGGTTAATCTTAACATATTGCAACTAAATTGTGCACGGTCTAAGACTGTGATGGTTGAACTGCTAGAGGTTGCACTAAGGCTTGATGTCGATGTAATGTTGCTTCAAGAACCTTATGTAGCGATGGGTGCCATTAGAGGACTGGGTGCTAGAGCCCGAACTGTTCATGCTGAGGCTGGTGTGTTCGCGGCAGCCATTGTGGTGCTAAATGATGATGTGGTTGTCACTCAGGTAACATCTATCACGGATGAGTGCTGTGCTTGTGCGGTAATGGAATATGGCGGTGAAAAGTGGTGTCTGGCGTCTGTGTATAGTAGATTTGGTGTTGAGATAGAGGTTGCCATTGGCAAGATTGAAGAGGTGCTAGGCAAACTCGGTGCAAATAAGATCATAATAGGGATTGATGCAAACGCAAGGTCCCCAATGTGGTTTGACGAGACTCTTGACAGGAGCGGACAGGTCCTTCAGGAATACATTCTAAATAGTGACGTTTATGTGATTAACGAGCCGGATAATCTCTATACATTCTCCACGTTGAACGGTGAGTCCAATATCGATCTGACGATTGCGAACAGCAGAGCGCTTAGTTGGGTGTCGGAATGGACCGTGCGTGAGGAGACATCGTCGGATCACCGATGTGTTCTCTTCCGCACTGGTGACAACAACGGCAGAGCAGACGATGGCGGGCAAACCGAGTTCCTAGATATCAACAAGACCGACTGGGTAGAGTTCGAACGTCTTGTCAAAGACAAATTCCCCGGTCCGGTCAGGAGAGAGATGTCACTTAGGTGCAGTCTCGATGAGATGGTAGAAAGAATCGCTGTTACTTTAGAACAGATAACGAAGGCCGTCACTCCGTCGAGGAAGAGACGGAAAGTCAAACCGCAGTGGTGGGGACGGGACCTTCGCGACGAACGTGCGAAAGTCAGACGCAAGCGTAAGGATTTGCAGTACGGTAGAAGACACGGCTTCACCGACGAGTTGCTCGAGCAGTTGAAAGAGACTTACACGGACGCAAGGGCCGCTTATAAAACACATGTGTATGAGTCCAAGCTGAACGATTGGAAACAATTTGTTCGAAAGCAAGCTGACCAAAATCCATGGGGCATACCGTACAGGATAGCTAGAGATAAACTTAGAGTTGGAGACGTGTTTAGAAGTGTTGTAGTGAGTGGGGGTGGCGTTGAAACATCGGATTGGAGCTCAACCATGACCGAAGTGCTAAAGGTACTGGTGCCAGATAGCGAAGACGGGGGAGTCGCCGAGGTGAATTATGATAATCCACGAAGGGAGCCGGACTTTGATAAAGACGAGGTGCAGAGTGCACTCGAAACTGTCAAACGGAAGAAGGCCCCCGGAGAGGATGGTATCAGAGCGGAACACGTGCAGTGCTTGTGGAAACACAATCACAAAGTGTTACTAGACCTGTATAACAGATGCCTGAAAGAGGGCAAATTTCCGACTGCCTGGAAATCGGCACGTGCGGTGATGCTCATTAAGGACAAATCCAACAAGTCCAATAATCCCAAGGCCTACCGACTCATCTCGCTGTTGGCGGTCCTTGGCAAGGTCTATGAGAAACTCATTTGGAGAAGGATAGAAATGAGGTACACTTTGGCTGGCCTAGAGCAGGGCAGACAGTTCGGGTTTAAGAAGGGCAAGGGCACGACAGACGCTTTGAGGGAAGTGTTTAACATTGTCGAAACCTCGACATCAAAGTACGTTCTGGGAGTGTTTATAGATATAGCCGGTGCCTTCGACAACTTGTGGTGGCCAATGATCCTAAAGCGGCTTCGTATGGCGAATGTCTCAGGACAGTTGTACAGAACCGTATTGGATTACTTTAAAGACAGGAAAGTGAAAGCGCAGACGGAAGCGGGTTGCGTGGAAAAGGGTGTGACCAAGGGCTGTCCGCAAGGTTCAGTCATGGGTCCAAGGTTCTGGAACATTGTCTTTGACGACTTGCTAGCGAAGCGGTGCGAAGATGTAGAGATGGTCGCTTATGCGGACGATCTACTTCTGTTGATATCAGGAAACAGCCGCCTGGAAATAGAGAGGAAAGGGGCTTTAGCGATGAAGATGGTCTGTGACTGGGTTGCGAAGGTAAAAATGGCGATCGCTCCCCAGAAAACGCAAATGATATTGTTGAAAGGTAAGATGATTAGACACCCTATAATACAGGCTGGTGGCGTAAACATTAAATATAGCAGTGAGGTTAAATACCTAGGGCTTATATTGGATGAGAGGTGCACATTTATGAAGCATCTAGAATATGTTAAGAACAAGACCATTGTGGATATTGGTAGACTGAGAAGAATAATGCGCAACGACTGGGGCCTGGGAATGCGGGCGCTCTCCGTCATTTACAAAGGATACTTTCTGGGAACTGTGCTCTACGGCATATCAGTATGGGGTCACCGAATCCGAAACGTCCACTTTAGGAGAAAGCTGGTCTCCATACAGCGGGCCATGTTGCTGGCCATGATACCTATTTGTAGAACTGGTTCAACCGAGGCGTTGCAAGTGCTCGCTGGACAGATGCCCATGGATCTGGAAGTCACGAGGAGATACCTGACACACTGGAGCGGGAAAGGTATCTCTAAAGAGCTCAGTGGGATAACATCCGCACCTATTCCTCTGGGGAATACAAAAGCCTTTAAGCTCGAAAAGGCTAGAGTCACTGAAGCAGTGAGAACGATGTGGCAAACACGGTGGGATGAAAGTGTTAAAGGTCGAATCACTTACGAATACCTGCCCAGTGTGTCTGAGAGACTTCCGGGCTGGTTCAAGTTGAGCCTTCACGCCGGATTCCTCCTGACCGGCCAT
>CAXIES010000047.1:0-69838 GCA_964023965.1 Melinopterus prodromus
CGTATTTTTTACCCGGACTTTTAGTTGGGTTCGTAATTTTACCCGGAGTTTTAGTTGGGTTCGTATTTTTTACCCGGAGTTTTAATTGGGTTCGTATCTTTTACCCGGAGTTTTAGTTGGGTTCGTATTTTTACCCGGAGTTTTCGTTGTGTTGGTAATTTTACCCGGAGTTTTAGTTGGGTTCATATTTTTTACCGGACTTTTTAGTTGGGTTCGTATTTTTTACCCGGAGTTTTAGTTGGGTTCGTATTTTTTACCCGGAGTTTTAGTTGGGTTCGTATTTTTACCCGGAGTTTTAGTTGGGTTCGTATTTTTACCCGGAGTTTTAGTTGGGTTCGTATTTTTTACCCGGACTTTTTAGTTGGGTTAGTATTTTTGAACGGAGTTTTAGTTGGGTTCGTATTTTTTACCCGGAGTTTTAGTTGGGTTCGTATTTTTTACCCGGAGTTTTATTTGGGTTCGAATTTTTACCCGGAGTTTTAGTTGGGTTCGTATTTTTACCCGGAGTTTTAGTTGGGTTCGTATTTTTTACCCGGACTTTTGGTTGGGTTCGTAATTTTACCCGGAGTTTTAGTTGGGTTCGTAATTTTACCCGGAGTCTTGAGTTAATAGTTGGGTTCGTATTTTTACCCGGACTTTTAGTTGGGTTCGTAATTTTACCCGGAGTTTTAGTTGGGTTCGTAATTTTACCCGGAGTTTTAGTTGGGTTCGTAATTTTACCCGGAGTTTTACTTGGGTTCGTAATTTTACCCGGAGTTTTAGTTGGGTTCGTATTTTTTACCCGGAGTTTTAATTGGGTTCGTATCTTTTACCCGGAGTTTTAGTTGGGTTCGTATTTTTACCCGGAGTTTTCGTTGTGTTGGTAATTTTACCCGGAGTTTTAGTTGGGTTCATATTTTTTACCGGACTTTTTAGTTGGGTTCGTATTTTTTACCCGGAGTTTTAGTTGGGTTCGTATTTTTTACCCGGAGTTTTAGTTGGGTTCGTATTTTTACCCGGAGTTTTAGTTGGGTTCGTATTTTTACCCGGAGTTTTAGTTGGGTTCGTATTTTTACCCGGAGTTTTAGTTGGGTTCGTATTTTTTACCCGGACTTTTTAGTTGGGTTAGTATTTTTGCCCGGAGTTTTAGTTGGGTTCGTATTTTTTACCCGGAGTTTTAGTTGGGTTCGTATTTTTTACCCGGAGTTTTATTTGGGTTCGAATTTTTACCCGGAGTTTTAGTTGGGTTCGTATTTTTACCCGGAGTTTTAGTTGGGTTCGTATTTTTTACCCGGACTTTTGGTTGGGTTCGTAATTTTACCCGGAGTTTTAGTTGGGTTCGTAATTTTACTCGGAGTCTTGAGTTAATAGTTGGGTTCGTATTTTTACCCGGACTTTTAGTTGGGTTCGTAATTTTACCCGGAGTTTTAGTTGGGTTCGTAATTTTACCCGGAGTTTTAGTTGGGTTCGTAATTTTACCCGGAGTTTTACTTGGGTTCGTAATTTTACCCGGAGTTTTAGTTGGGTTCGTATTTTTTACCCGGAGTTTTAATTGGGTTCGTATCTTTTACCCGGAGTTTTAGTTGGGTTCGTATTTTTACCCGGAGTTTTCGTTGTGTTGGTAATTTTACCCGGAGTTTTAGTTGGGTTCATATTTTTTACCGGACTTTTTAGTTGGGTTCGTATTTTTTACCCGGAGTTTTAGTTGGGTTCGTATTTTTTACCCGGAGTTTTAGTTGGGTTCGTATTTTTTACCCGGAGTTTTAGTTGGGTTCGTATTTTTACCCGGAGTTTTAGTTGGGTTCGTATTTTTACCCGGAGTTTTAGTTGGGTTCGTATTTTTCAAACGGAGTTTTAGTTGGGTTCGTATTTTTACCCGGAGTTTTAGTTGGGTTCGTATTTTTACCCGGAGTTTTAGTTGGGTTCGTATTTTTTACCCGGACTTTTTAGTTGGGTTAGTATTTTTGCCCGGAGTTTTAGTTGGGTTCGTATTTTTTACCCGGAGTTTTAGTTGGGTTCTAAATGTTACCCGGACTTTTTTGTTTGGTTCGTATTTTTTACCCGGAGTTTTAGTTGGGTTCGTAATTTTACCCGCACTTTTTAGTTGGGTTCGTAATTTTACCCGGAGTTTTAGTTGGGTTCGTAATTTTACCAGGAGTTTTAGTTGGGTTCGTAATTTTACCCGGAGTTTTAGTTGGGTTCGTAATTTTACCCGGAGTTTTACTTGGGTTCGTAATTTTTCCCGGACTTTTTAGTTGGGTTCGTATTTTTTACCCGGACTTTTAGTTGGGTTCGTAATTTTACCCGGAGTTTTAGTTGGGTTCGGAATTTTACCCGGAGTTTTAGTTGAGTTCGTAATTTTACCCGGAGTTTTACTTGGGTTCGTACTTTTACCCGGAGTTTTAGTTGGGTTCGTAATTTTACCCGGAGTTTTAGTTGGGTTCGTAATTTTACCCGGACTTTTTAGTTGGGTTCGTATTTTTTACCCGGACTTTTAGTTGGGTTCGTAATTTTACCCGGAGTTTTAGTTGGGTTCGTAATTTTACCCGGAGTTTTAGTTGAGTTCGTAATTTTACCCGGAGTTTTATTTGGGTTCGTAATTTTACCCGGACTTTTTAGTTGGGTTCGTAATTTTACCCGGACTTTTTAGTTGGGTTCGTAGTTTTACCCGGACTTTTTAGTTGGGTTCGTAATTTTACCCGGAGTTTTAGTTGGGTTCGTAATTTTACCCGGACTTTTTAGTTGGGTTCGAATTTTTTACCCGGACTTTAAGTTGGGTTCATAATTTTACCCGGAGTTTTAGTTGGGTTTGTAATTTTACCCGGATTTTTTAGTTGGGTTCGTATTTTTTACCCGGACTTTTGGTTGGGTTCGTAATTTTACCCGGAGTTTTAGTTGGGTTCGTAATTTTACCCGGAGTCTTGAGTTAATAGTTGGGTTCGTATTTTTACCCGGACTTTTAGTTGGGTTCGTAATTTTACCCGGAGTTTTAGTTGGGTTCGTAATTTTACCCGGAGTTTTAGTTGGGTTCGTAATTTTACCCGGAGTTTTACTTGGGTTCGTAATTTTACCCGGAGTTTTACTTGGGTTCGTAATTTTACCCGGAGTTTTAGTTGGGTTCGTAATTTTACCCGGAGTTTTAGTTGGGCTCGTAATTTTACCAGGACTTTTTAGTTGGGTTCGTATTTTTTACCCGGACTTTTAGTTGGGTTCGTAATTTTACCCGGAGTTTTAGTTGGGTTCGTAATTTTACCCGGAGTTTTAGTTGAGTTCGTAATTTTACCCGGAGTTTTAGTTGGGTTCGTAATTTTACCCGGACTTTTTAGTTGGGTTCGTAATTTTACCCGGACTTTTTAGTTGGGTTCGTATTTTTTACCCGGAGTTTTAGTTGGGTTCGTAATTTTACCCGGAGTTTTAGTTGGGTTCGTAATTTTACCCGGACTTTTTAGTTGGGTTCGTATTTTTTACCCGGACTTTTAGTTGGTTTCGTAATTTTACCCGGACTTTTTATTTGGGTTTTATATGGGTTTATTTGGCATCATCCTATGGACTCAGAGCTATCATCAACGAACCGATAAGAATCGCACATGCATCGAAGTCATGCATTGACAACGTTTTTACAAATCTGGCAGACGTTGCGGCTGATGTAATAGATCCCAACTATGGAGACCACAAAGCACTTTTAATTTGCACTAACTACTCGGAAATCCAACCCGAAGTGATACAACACCGAAAATACTCAGCTGCAAATGTAAGGAAGTTTCAACAACTGCTGGAACAGGAAAGCTGGAACCAGGTAATTCAGGAGCACAACACGAACAAAATGATGGACATTTTTTTGTATCTTCTAATCAAATACCACAATCAAGCATTTCCTCTACTAAACAAAATCCGAGCGACGACCAGACAAAAGAGATCACCCCAACTACAGCAGGTGCAGGAAACCCTTAAACTAATGCGCAGAATGCAGGATGGAAGAGAAGATGAGGAGAGCAGTAACCTCATTAATAGATATCAAAAATTCTACGTTGCACTCGCAGAAGAGGAATACAGGACGACAAACTCTACTGCAATCCTTGAAGCTAATGATAAAAGCAAGACTATCTGGAAGCTGATAAACCGGGAAACAGGGAGAAAGAAGCAAATCAATCACCCGGACGCACCATCGTGTGAGAAGTTCAGTCACTACTTCGAAACGATGACTGCTGGATTGCTCAATACACCGACAGCAACCCCGTCTAATAAGGTCTGCCAAAAATCGTGCTTCATGAACCCAACAACACATATTGAAATTGAAGATATCCTCTGCTCAATAAAATCAAAACCAAGTACAGACGTTTACGGAATCAGCACGCGTACTCTAAAATATGTAACAACCTACATCTCAAAGCCACTCGCTTTAATTTTCAACAACACCATGGAGCAGGAAATCTTCCCAGACAAGCTTAAAATTGCCAGAATTACACCTATCCACAAAAAAGGAGACAGAAAAGACTGCATAAACTATCGCCCAATCTCAATCTTGCCGGCGGTCTCCAAGATCCTGGAGGAAGTGATTCTTAGAAGAATAAACCATCATTTCGCAAAAAACGAACTCTTTGCTAAGGAACAATTTGCATATCAGTCAGGCAAAGGGACCGCGGATGCAATGAGTGATCTCCTGGAATCCGTATGCAAAGCACTTGATGGAAGAAAAAAATGCCAAGCTCAGATGTGCGACTTGAGCCGTGCGTTTGATTCAATGCCACACACCCAATTACTACAGAAGATGAAACGATATGGGATCAGAGCTGTTTCACTGATGCTAGTTAAATCCTACCTAACCAATCGACTACACCAGGTGAAAATCAACAATGAAACCAGCCACTTTCATGAATCAACAATCGGAGTCCCCCAGGGAAGTCTGATGGGAGGAATACTCTTCATAATATATATGAATGACCTTCCAAGTAAGCTTGAAGCTAAAACCATCATTTATGCGGATGACACCACCTTACTCACCACAGCCGAAACCAACAAAGACCTACGGAGTGAAGGGGAATACCATATGAGCCAGGCAAAAGAGTGGTTTACAGAAAACATGCTACAACTAAACGAAGCCAAAACGACACGCGTGATATTCCAGATGGATAGATGGGAAGGTCTGGAGGAGTCAGTGCAGTTCCTTGGACTACGAATAGATCCCCGTCTCTCCTGGGGTGATCACGTCGAGGAGTTGGGAAAGAAACTCAGCCGAGCTACTTATGCCGTAAGAAGAGTCGAAAAAACTGCGGGATATCAGGCCGCGAGAGTGGCATACATGTCGCTGTTCCACTCCCGCATGATCTATGGCATTGAAACGTGGGGTCACAGCGCACATACGACAACCATATTGACCCTATAAAAGCGAGCAATAAGATGCCTTACAAACGAGCACCCTAGAAGCCACGCAAGACCGCTTTTCCAGAGGCACGGAGTACTCACTGTTTACGCAGTTTACATCCTCACTTGCCTCTGCACTGTACACAGGACTAAGCAACAGAGACCAAAGCAAACTGACAATCACAGCCACGCAACGAGAACAAAGGATGACTTAAGGCCACATTTCTCTCGATTGACCACAACTGCCCACTACGCAAAACCCATCACGATGTACAACAGCCTACCAACTCAATGGAAATCCAAAACACTGCGAAGCTTCAGGAAATTGCTGAAAGAACATCTTATCTGCTTCCCCCCCTATGACATTGAGGAATTCTGCAACGGCATACGAAATTTGAGCTATACATGAAATATACCTAATGTTTTGTTGACTTTATTCTGTACAGGGTGCTTAATAAATTATCTATCTATCTTATCTATCTATCTATTTTTTACCCGGACTTTTAGTTCGGTTCGTAATTTTACCCGGAGTTTTAGTTGGGTTCGTAATTTTACCCGGACTTTCACTTGGGTTCGTAATTTTACCCGGACTTTTTAGTTGAGTTCGTATTTTTTACCCGGACTTTTAGTTGGGTTCGTAATTTTACCCGGACTTTTTAGTTTGGTTCGTATTTTTTACCCGGACTTTTAGTTGGGTTCGTAATTTTAACCGGAGTTTTAGTTGGGTTCGTAATTTTACCCGGAGTTTTACTTGTGTTCGTAATTTTACCCGGACTTTTTAGTTGGGTTCGTATTTTTTACCCGGAGTTTTAGTTGGGTTCGTAATGTTACCCGGACTTTTTAGTTGGGTTCGTATTTTTTACCCGGACTTTTAGTTGGGTTCGTAATTTTACCCGGAGTTTTAGTTGGGTTCGTATTTTTTACCCGGAGTTTTAATTGGGTTCGTATCTTTTACCCGGAGTTTTAGTTGGGTTCGTATTTTTACCCGGAGTTTTCGTTGTGTTGGTAATTTTACCCGGAGTTTTAGTTGGGTTCATATTTTTTACCGGACTTTTTAGTTGGGTTCGTATTTTTTACCCGGAGTTTTAGTTGGGTTCGTATTTTTTACCCGGAGTTTTAGTTGGGTTCGTATTTTTACCCGGAGTTTTAGTTGGGTTCGTATTTTTACCCGGAGTTTTAGTTGGGTTCGTATTTTTTACCCGGACTTTTTAGTTGGGTTAGTATTTTTGCCCGGAGTTTTAGTTGGGTTCGTATTTTTTACCCGGAGTTTTAGTTGGGTTCGTATTTCTTACCCGGAGTTTTAGTTGGGTTCGAATTTTTACCCGGAGTTTTAGTTGGGTTCGTATTTTTACCCGGAGTTTTAGTTGGGTTCGTATTTTTTACCCGGACTTTTGGTTGGGTTCGTAATTTAACCCGGAGTTTTAGTTGGGTTCGTAATTTTACCCGGAGTCTTGAGTTAATAGTTGGGTTCGTATTTTTACCCGGACTTTTAGTTGGGTTCGTAATTTTACCCGGAGTTTTAGTTGGGTTCGTAATTTTACCCGGAGTTTTAGTTGGGTTCGTAATTTTACCCGGAGTTTTACTTGGGTTCGTAATTTTCCCCGGAGTTTTACTTGGGTTCGTAGTTTTACCCGGGGTTTTAGTTGGGTTCGTAATTTTACCCGGAGTTTTAGTTGGGTTCGTAATTTTACCCGGACTTTTTAGTTGGGTTCGTATTTTTTACCCGGACTTTTAGTTGGGTTCGTAATTTTACCCGGAGTTTTAGTTGGGTTCGTAATTTTACCCGGAGTTTTAGTTGAGTTCGTAATTTTACCCGGAGTTTTAGTTGGGTTCGTAATTTTACCCGGACTTTTTAGTTGGGTTCGTAATTTTACCCGGACTTTTTAGTTGGGTTCGTATTTTTTACCCGGAGTTTTAGTTGGGTTCGTAATTTTACCCGGAGTTTTAGTTGGGTTCGTAATTTTACCCGGACTTTTTAGTTGGGTTCGTATTTTTTACCCGGACTTTTAGTTGGTTTCGTAATTTTACCCGGACTTTTTATTTGGGTTTTATATGGGTTTATTTGGCATCATCCTATGGACTCAGAGCTATCATCAACGAACCGATAAGAATCGCACATGCATCGAAGTCATGCATTGACAACGTTTTTACAAATCTGGCAGACGTTGCGGCTGATGTAATAGATCCCAACTATGGAGACCACAAAGCACTTTTAATTTGCACTAACTACTCGGAAATCCAACCCGAAGTGATACAACACCGAAAATACTCAGATGCAAATGTAAGGAAGTTTCAACAACTGCTGGAACAGGAAAGCTGGAACCAGGTAATTCAGGAGCACAACACGAACAAAATGATGGACATTTTTTTGTATCTTCTAATCAAATACCACAATCAAGCATTTCCTCTACTAAACAAAATCCGAGCGACGACCAGACAAAAGAGATCACCCCAACTACAGCAGGTGCAGGAAACCCTTAAACTAATGCGCAGAATGCAGGATGGAAGAGAAGATGAGGAGAGCAGTAACCTCATTAATAGATATCAAAAATTCTACGTTGCACTCGCAGAAGAGGAATACAGGACGACAAACTCTACTGCAATCCTTGAAGCTAATGATAAAAGCAAGACTATCTGGAAGCTGATAAACCGGGAAACAGGGAGAAAGAAGCAAATCAATCACCCGGACGCACCATCGTGTGAGAAGTTCAGTCACTACTTCGAAACGATGACTGCTGGATTGCTCAATACACCGACAGCAACCCCGTCTAATAAGGTCTGCCAAAAATCGTGCTTCATGAACCCAACAACACATATTGAAATTGAAGATATCCTCTGCTCAATAAAATCAAAACCAAGTACAGACGTTTATGGAATCAGCACGCGTACTCTAAAATATGTAACAACCTACATCTCAAAGCCACTCGCTTTAATTTTCAACAACACCATGGAGCAGGCAATCTTCCCAGACAAGCTTAAAATTGCCAGAATTACACCTATCCACAAAAAAGGAGACAGAAAAGACTGCATAAACTATCGCCCAATCTCAATCTTGCCGGCGGTCTCCAAGATCCTGGAGGAAGTGATTCTTAGAAGAATAAACCATCATTTCGCAAAAAACGAACTCTTTGCTAAGGAACAATTTGCATACCAGTCAGGCAAAGGGACCGCGGATGCAATGAGGGATCTCCTGGAATCCGTATGCAAAGCACTTGATGGAAGGAAAAAATGCCAAGCTCAGATGTGCGACTTGAGCCGTGCGTTTGATTCAATGCCACACACCCAATTACTACAGAAGATGGAACGATATGGGATCAGAGGTGTTTCACTGATGCTAGTTAAATCGTACCTAACCAATCGACTACACCAGGTGAAAATCAACAATGAAACCAGCCACTTTCATGAATCAACAATCGGAGTCCCCCAGGGAAGTCTGATGGGAGGAATACTCTTCATAATATATATGAATGACCTTCCAAGTAAGCTTGAAGCTAAAACTATCATTTATGCGGATGACACCACCTTACTCACCACAGCCGAAACCAACAAAGACCTACGGAGTGAAGGGGAATACCATATGAGCCAGGCAAAAGAGTGGTTTACAGAAAACATGCTACAACTAAACGAAGCCAAAACGACACGCGTGATATTCCAGATGGATAGATGGGAAGGTCTGGAGGAGTCAGTGCAGTTCCTTAGACTACGAATAGATCCCCGTCTCTCCTGGGGTGATCACGTCGAGGAGTTGGGAAAGAAACTCAGCCGAGCTACTTATGCCGTAAGAAGAGTCGAAAAAACTGCGGGATATCAGGCCGCGAGAGTGGCATACATGTCGCTGTTCCACTCCCGCATGATCTATGGCATTGAAACGTGGGGTCACAGCGCACATACGACAACCATATTGACCCTACAAAAGCGAGCAATAAGATGCCTTACAAACGAGCACCCTAGAAGCCACGCAAGACCGCTTTTCCAGAGGCACGGAGTACTCACTGTTTACGCAGTTTACATCCTCACTTGCCTCTGCACTGTACACAGGACTAAGCAACAGAGACCAAAGCAAACTGACAATCACAGCCACGCAACGAGAACAAAGGATGACTTAAGGCCACATTTCTCTCGATTGACCACAACTGCCCACTACGCAAAACCCATCACGATGTACAACAGCCTACCAACTCAATGGAAATCCAAAACACTGCGAAGCTTCAGGAAATTGCTGAAAGAACATCTTATCTGCTTCCCCCCCTATGACATTGAGGAATTCTGCAACGGCATACGAAATTTGAGCTATACATGAAATATACCTAATGTTTTGTTGACTTTATTCTGTACAGGGTGCTTAATAAATTATCTATCTATCTTATCTATCTATCTATTTTTTACCCGGACTTTTAGTTCGGTTCGTAATTTTACCCGGAGTTTTAGTTGGGTTCGTAATTTTACCCGGACTTTCACTTGGGTTCGTAATTTTACCCGGACTTTTTAGTTGGGTTCGTATTTTTTACCCGGACTTTTAGTTGGGTTCGTAATTTTACCCGGACTTTTTAGTTGGGTTCGTATTTTTTACCCGGACTTTTAGTTGGGTGCGTAATTTTAACCGGAGTTTTAGTTGGGTTCGTAATTTTACCCGGAGTTTTACTTGTATTCGTAATTTTACCCGGACTTTTTAGTTGGGTTCGTATTTTTTACCCGGAGTTTTAGTTGGGTTCGTAATGTTACCCGGACTTTTTAGTTGGGTTCGTATTTTTTACCCGGACTTTTAGTTGGGTTCGTAATTTTACCCGGAGTTTTAGTTGGGTTCGTATTTTTTACCCGGAGTTTTAATTGGGTTCGTATCTTTTACCCGGAGATTTAGTTGGGTTCGTATTTTTACCCGGAGTTTTCGTTGTGTTGGTAATTTTACCCGGAGTTTTAGTTGGGTTCATATTTTTTACCGGACTTTTTAGTTGGGTTCGTATTTTTTACCCGGAGTTCTAGTTGGGTTCGTATTTTTTACCCGGAGTTTATTTGGGTTTTGTATTTTTACCCGGAGTTTTAGTTGGGTTCGTATTTTTACCCGGAGTTTTAGTTGGGTTCGTATTTTTTACCCGGACTTTTTAGTTGGGTTAGTATTTTTGCCCGGAGTTTTAGTTGGGTTCGTATTTTTTACCCGGAGTTTTAGTTGGGTTCGTATTTTTTACCCGGAGTTTTAGTTGGGTTCGAATTTTTACCCGGAGTTTTAGTTGGGTTCGTATTTTTACCCGGAGTTTTAGTTGGGTTCGTATTTTTTAAACGGAGTTTTAGTTGGGTTCGTATTTTTACCCGGAGTTTTAGTTGGGTTCGTATTTTTACCCGGAGTTTTAGTTGGGTTCGTATTTTTTACCCGGACTTTTTAGTTGGGTTAGTATTTTTGCCCGGAGTTTTAGTTGGGTTCGTATTTTTTTACCCGGAGTTTTAGTTGGGTTCTAAATGTTACCCGGACTTTTTTGTTTGGTTCGTATTTTTTACCCGGAGTTTTAGTTGGGTTCGTAATTTTACCCGCACTTTTTAGTTGGGTTCGTAATTTTACCCGGAGTTTTAGTTGGGTTCGTAATTTTACCCGGAGTTTTAGTTGGGTTCGTAATTTTACCCGGAGTTTTAGTTGGGTTCGTAATTTTACCCGGAGTTTTACTTGGGTTCGTAATTTTACCCGGACTTTTTAGTTGGGTTCGTATTTTTTACCCGGACTTTTAGTTGGGTTCGTAATTTTACCCGGAGTTTTAGTTGGGTTCGTAATTTTACCCGGAGTTTTAGTTGGGTTCGTAATTTTACCCCGAGTTTTACTTGGGTTCGTAATTTTACCCGGAGTTTTACTTGGGTTCGTAATTTTACCCGGAGTTTTAGTTGGGTTCGTAATTTTACCCGGAGTTTTAGTTGGGTTCGTAATTTTACCCGGACTTTTTAGTTGGGTTCGTATTTTTTACCCGGACTTTTAGTTGGGTTCGTAATTTTACCCGGAGTTTTAGTTGGGTTCGTAATTTTACCCGGAGTTTTAGTTGAGTTCGTAATTTTACCCGGAGTTTTAGTTGGGTTCGTAATTTTACCCGGACTTTTTAGTTGGGTTCGTAATTTTACCCGGACTTTTTAGTTGGGTTCGTAATTTTACCCGGACTTTTTAGTTGGGTTCGTAAATTTACCCGGAGTTTTAGTTGGGTTCGTAATTTTACCCGGACTTTTTAGTTGGGTTCGAATTTTTTACCCGGACTTTTAGTTGGGTTCATAATTTTACCCGGAGTTTTAGTTGGGTTCGTAATTTTACCCGGACTTTTTAGTTGGGTTCGTATTTTTTACCCGGACTTTTGGTTGGGTTCGTAATTTTACCCGGACCTGTAGTTGGGTTCGTAATTTTACCCGGAGTTTTAGTTGGGTTCGTAATTTTACCCGGGGTTTTAGTTGGGTTCGTAATTTTACCCGGAGTTTTACTTGGGTTCGTAATTTTACCCGGAGTTTTACTTGGGTTCGTAATTTTACCCGGAGTTTTAGTTGGGTTCGTAATTCTACCCGGAGTTTTAGTTGGGTTCGTAATTTTACCCGGACTTTTTAGTTGGGTTCGTATTTTTTACCCGGACTTTTAGTTGGGTTCGTAATTTTACCCGGAGTTTTAGTTGGGTTCGTAATTTTACCCGGTGTTTTAGTTGAGTTCGTAATTTTTACCCGGAGTTTTAGTGGGGTTCGTATTTTTACCCGGAGTTTTAGTTGTGTTGGTAATTTTACCCGGAGTTTTAGTTGGGTTCATATTTTTTACCCGGAGTTTTAGTTGGGTTCGTATATATACCCGGAGTTTTAGTTGGGTTCGTATTTTTACCCGGAGTTTTAGTTGGGTTCGTATTTTTTACCCGGACTTTTTAGTTGGGTTAGTATTTTTGCCCGGAGTTTTATTTGGGTTCGTATTTTTTACCCGGACTTTTAGTTGGGTTCGTAATTTTACCCGGAGTTTTAGTTGGGTTCGTAATTTTACCCGGAGTTTCACTTGGGTTCGTAATTTTACCCGGACTTTTTAGTTGGGTTCGTATTTTTTACCCGGACTTTTAGTTGGGTTCGTAATTTTACCCGGACTTTTTAGTTGGGTTCGTATTTTTTACCCGGACTTTTAGTTGGGTTCGTAATTTTACCCGGAGTTTTAGTTGGGTTCGTAATTTTACCCGGAGTTTTACTTGGGTTCGTAATTTTACCCGGACTTTTTAGTTGGGTTCGTATTTTTTACCCGGAGTTTTAGTTGGGTTCGTAATTTTACCCGGACTTTTTAGTTGGGTTCGTATTTTTTACCCGGACTTTTAGTTGGGTTCGTAATTTTACCCGGAGTTTTAGTTGGGTTCGTATTTTTTACCCGGAGTTTTAGTTGGGTTCGTATTTTTACCCGGAGTTTTAGTTGGGTTCGTATTTTTACCCGGAGTTTTAGTTGTGTTGGTAATTTTACCCGGAGTTTTAGTTGGGTTCATATTTTTTACCGGACTTTTTAGTTGGGTTCGTATTTTTTACCCGGAATTTTAGTTGGGTTCGTATTTTTTATCCGGAGTTTTAGTTTTGTTCGTATTTTTACCCGGAGTTTTAGTTGGGTTCGTATTTTTACCCGGAGTTTTAGTTGGGTTCGTATTTTTTACCCGGACTTTTTAGTTGGGTTAGTATTTTTGCCCGGAGTTTTAGTTGGGTTCGTATTTTTTACCCGGAGTTTTAGTTGGGTTCGTATTTTTTACCCGGAGTTTTAGTTGGGTTCGTATTTTTACCCGGAGTTTTAGTTAGGTTCGTATTTTTACCCGGAGTTTTAGTTGGGTTCGTATTTTTTACCCGGAGTTTTAGTTGGGTTCGTATTTTTACCCGGAGCTTTAGTTGGGTTCGTATTTTTACCCGGAGTTTTAGTTGGGTTCGTATTTTTTACCCGGACTTTTTAGTTGGGTTAGTATTTTTGCCCGGAGTTTTAGTTGGGTTCGTATTTTTTTACCCGGAGTTTTAGTTGGGTTCTAAATGTTACCCGGACTTTTTTGTTTGGTTCGTATTTTTTACCCGGAGTTTTAGTTGGGTTGGTAATTTTACCTGCACTTTTTAGTTGGGTTCGTAATTTTACCTGGAGTTTTAGTTGGGTTCGTAATTTTACCCGGAGTTTTAGTTGGGTTCGTAATTTTACCCGGAGTTTTAGTTGGGTTCGTAATTTTACCCGGAGTTTTAGTTGGGTTCGTAATTTTACCCGGACAGTTGGGTTCGTATTTTTTACCCGAACTTTTAGTTGGGTTCGTAATTTTACCCGGAGTTTTAGTTGGGTTCGTAATTTTACCCGGAGTTTTAGTTGAGTTCGTAATTTTACCCGGAGTTTTAGTTGGGTTAGTAATTTTACCAGGACTTTTTATTTGGGTTCGTAATTTTACCCGGACTTTTTAGTTGGGATCGTAATTTTACCCGGAGTTTTAGTTGGGTTCGTAATTTTACCCGGAGTTTTACTTGGGTTCGTAATTTTACCCGGACTTTTTAGTTGGGTTCGTATTTTTTACCCGGACTTTTAGTTGGGTTCGTAATTTTACCCGGAGTTTTAGTTGGGTTCGTAATTTTACCCGGAGTTTTAGTTGGGTTCGTAATTTTACCCGGAGTTTTACTTGGGTTTGTAATTTTACCCGGAGTTTTACTTGGGTTCGTAATTTTACCCGGAGTTTTAGTTGGGTTCGTAATTTTACCCGGAGTTTTAGTTGGGTTCGTAATTTTACCCGGGCTTTTTAGTTGGGTTCGTATTTTTTACCCGGACTTTTAGTTGGGTTCGTAATTTTACCCGGAGTTTTAGTTGGGTTCGTAATTTTACCCGGAGTTTTAGTTGAGTTCGTAATTTTACCCGGAGTTTTAGTTGGGTTCGTAATTTTACCCGGACTTTTTAGTTGGGTTCGTAATTTTACCCGGACTTTTTAGTTGGGTTCGTAATTTTACCCGGACTTTTTAGTTGGGTTCGTAATTTTACCCGGAGTTTTAGTTGGGTTCGTAATTTTACCCGGACTTTTTAGTTGGGTTCGAGTTTTTTACCCGGACTTTTAGTTGGGTTCATAATTTTACCCGGAGTTTTAGTTGGGTTCGTAATTTTACCCGGACCTTTTAGTTGGGTTCGTATTTTGTACCCGGACTTTTAGTTGGGTTCGTAATTTTACCCGGAGTTTTAGTTGGGTTCGTAATTTTACCCGGAGTTTTAGTTGGGTTCGTAATTTTACCCGGAGTCTTGAGTTACCCGGACTTTTTAGTTGGGTTCGTATTTTTACCCGGACTTTTAGTTGGGTTCGTAATTTTACCCGGAGTTTTAGTTGGGTTCGTATTTTTTACCCGGAGTTTTAGTTGGGTTCGTATTTTTTACCCGGAGTTTTAGTTGGGTTCGTATTTTTACCCGGAGTTTTAGTTAGGTTCGTATTTTTACCCGGAGTTTTAGTTGGGTTCTAAATGTTACCCGGACTTTTTTGTTTGGTTCGTATTTTTTACCCGGAGTTTTAGTTGGGTTCGTATTTTTTACCCGGAGTTTTAGTTGGGTTCGTATTTTTTACCCGGAGTTTTAGTTGGGTTCGTATTTTTACCCGGAGTTTTAGTTAGGTTCGTATTTTTACCCGGAGTTTTAGTTGGGTTCTAAATGTTACCCGGACGTTTTTGTTTGGTTCGTATTTTTTACCCGGAGTTTTAGTTGGGTTGGTAATTTTACCCGCACTTTTTAGTTGGGTTCGTAATTTTACCTGGAGTTTTAGCTGGGTTCGTAATTTTACCCGGAGTTTTAGTTGGGTTCGTAATTTTACCCGGAGTTTTAGTTGGGTTCGTAATTTTACCCGGAGTTTTAGTTGGGTTCGTAATTTTACCCGGACTTTTTAGTTGGGTTCGTATTTTTTACCCGGACTTTTAGTTGGGTTCGTAATTTTACCCGGAGTTTTAGTTGGGTTCGTAATTTTACCCGGAGTTTTAGTTGAGTTCGTAATTTTACCCGGAGTTTTAGTTGGGTTAGTAATTTTACCCGGACTTTTTATTTGGGTTCGTAATTTTACCCGGACTTTTTAGTTGGGTTCGTAATTTTACCCGGACTTTTTAGTTGGGTTCGTATTTTTTACCCGGACTTTTAGTTGGGTTCGTAATTTTACCCGGAGTTTTAGTTGGGTTCGTAATTTTACCTGGAGTTTTAGGTGGGTTCGTAATTTTACCCGGAGTTTTACTTGGGTTCGTAATTTTACCCGGAGTTTTACTTGGGTTCGTAATTTTACCCGGAGTTTTAGTTGGGTTCGTAATTTTACCCGGAGTTTTAGTTGGGTTCGTAATTTTACCCGGGCTTTTTAGTTGGGTTCGTATTTTTTACCCGGACTTTTAGTTGGGTTCGTAATTTTACCCGGAGTTTTAGTTGGGTTCGTAATTTTACCCGGAGTTTTAGTTGAGTTCGTAATTTTACCCGGAGTTTTAGTTGGGTTCGTAATTTTACCCGGACTTTTTAGTTGGGTTCGTAATTTTACCCGGACTTTTTAGTTGGGTTCGTAATTTTACCCGGACTTTTTAGTTGGGTTCGTAATTTTACCCGTAGTTTTAGTTAGGTTCGTAATTTTGCCCGGACTTTTTAGTTGGGTTCGAATTTTTTACCCGGACTTTAAGTTGGGTTCGTAATTTTACCCGGAGTTTTAGTTGGGTTCGTATTTTTTACCCGGAGTTTTAGTTGGGTTCGTATTTTTTACCCGGAGTTGTAGTTGGGTTCGTATTTTTACCCGGAGTTTTAGTTGTGTTGGTAATTTTACCCGGAGGTTTAGTTGGGTTCATATTTTTTACCGGACTTTTTAGTTGGGTTCGTATTTTTTACCCGGAATTTTAGTTGGGTTCGTATTTTTTATCCGGAGTTTTAGTTTTGTTCGTATTTTTACCCGGAGTTTTAGTTGGGTTCGTATTTTTACCCGGAGTTTTAGTTGGGTTCGTATTTTTTACCCGGACTTTTTAGTTGGGTTAGTATTTTTGCCCGGAGTTTTAGTTGGGTTCGTATTTTTTACCCGGAGTTTTAGTTGGGTTCGTATTTTTTACCCGGAGTTTTAGTTGGGTTCGTATTTTTACCCGGAGTTTTAGTTAGGTTCGTATTTTTACCCGGAGTTTTAGTTGGGTTCGTATTTTTTACCCGGAGTTTTAGTTGGGTTCGTATTTTTACCCGGAGCTTTAGTTGGGTTCGTATTTTTACCCGGAGTTTTAGTTGGGTTCGTTTTTTTTACCCGGACTTTTTAGTTGGGTTAGTATTTTTGCCCGGAGTTTTAGTTGGGTTCGTATTTTTTTACCCGGAGTTTTAGTTGGGTTCTAAATGTTACCCGGACTTTTTTGTTTGGTTCGTATTTTTTACCGGAGTTTTAGTTGGGTTGGTAATTTTACCTGCACTTTTTAGTTGGGTTCGTAATTTTACCTGGAGTTTTAGTTGGGTTCGTAATTTTACCGGAGTTTTAGTTGGGTTCGTAATTTTACCCGGAGTTTTAGTTGGGTTCGTAATTTACCCGGAGTTTTAGTTGGGTTCGTAATTTTACCCGGACAGTTGGGTTCGTATTTTTTACCCGAACTTTTAGTTGGGTTCGTAATTTTACCCGGAGTTTTAGTTGGGTTCGTAATTTTACCCGGAGTTTTAGTTGAGTTCGTAATTTTACCCGGAGTTTTAGTTGGGTTAGTAATTTTACCCGGACTTTTTATTTGGGTTCGTAATTTTACCCGGACTTTTAGTTGGGATCGTAATTTTACCGGAGTTTTAGTTGGGTTCGTAATTTTACCCGGAGTTTTACTTGGGTTCGTAATTTACCCGGACTTTTTAGTTGGGTTCGTATTTTTTACCCGGACTTTTAGTTGGGTTCGTAATTTTACCCGGAGTTTTAGTTGGGTTCGTAATTTTACCCGGAGTTTTAGTTGGGTTCGTAATTTTACCCGGAGTTTTACTTGGGTTGTAATTTTACCCGGAGTTTTACTTGGGTTCGTAATTTTACCCGGAGTTTTAGTTGGGTTCGTAATTTTACCCGGAGTTTTAGTTGGGTTCGTAATTTTACCCGGGCTTTTTAGTTGGGTTCGTATTTTTTACCCGGACTTTTAGTTGGGTCGTAATTTTACCCGGAGTTTTAGTTGGGTTCGTAATTTTACCCGGAGTTTTAGTTGAGTTCGTAATTTTACCCGGAGTTTTAGTTGGGTTCGTAATTTTACCCGGACTTTTTAGTTGGGTTCGTAATTTTACCGGACTTTTTAGTTGGGTTCGTAATTTTACCCGGACTTTTTAGTTGGGTTCTTAATTTTACCCGGAGTTTTAGTTGGGTTCGTAATTTTACCCGGACTTTTTAGTTGGGTTCGAATTTTTTACCCGGACTTTTAGTTGGGTTCATAATTTTACCCGGAGTTTTAGTTGGGTTCGTAATTTTACCCGGACCTTTTAGTTGGGTTCGTATTTTGTACCCGGACTTTTAGTTGGGTTCGTAATTTTACCCGGAGTTTTAGTTGGGTTCGTAATTTTACCCGGGGTTTTAGTTGGGTTCGTAATTTTACCCGGAGTCTTGAGTTACCCGGACTTTTTAGTTGGGTTCGTATTTTTACCCGGACTTTTAGTTGGGTTCGTAATTTTACCCGGAGTTTTAGTTGGGTTCGTAATTTTACCCGGAGTTTTAGTTGGGTTCGTAATCTTACCCGGAGTTTTACTTGGGTTCGTAATTTTACCCGGAGTTTTACTTGGGTTCGTAATTTTACCCGGAGTTTTAGTTGGGTTCGCAATTTTACCCGGACTTTTTAGTTGGGTTCGTATTTTTTACCCGGACTTTTAGTTGGGTTCGTAATTTTACCCGGAGTTTTAGTTGGGTTCGTAATTTTACCCGGAGTTTTAGTTGAGTTCGTAATTTTACCCGGAGTTTTAGTTGGGTTCGTAATTTTACCCGGACTTTTTAGTTGGGTTCGCAATTTTACCCGGACTTTTTAGTTGGGTTCGTATTTTTTACCCGGAGTTTTAGTTGGATTCGTAATTTTACCCGGAGTTTTAGTTGGGTTCGTAATTTTACCCGGACTTTTTAGTTGGGTTCGTATTTTTTACCTGGACTTTTAGTTGGGTTCGTAATTTTACCCGGAGTTTTAGTTGGGTTCGTATTTTTTACCCGGAGTTTTAGTTGGGTTCGTATTTTTTACCCGGAGTTTTAGTTGGGTTCGTATTTTTACCCGGAGTTTTAGTTGTGTTGGTAATTTTACCCGGAGTTTTAGTTGGGTTCATATTTTTTACCGGACTTTTTAGTTGGGTTCGTATTTTTTACCCGGAGTTTTAGTTGGTTTCGTATTTTTTACCCGGAGTTTTAGTTGGGTTCGTATTTTTACCCGGAGTTTTAGTTGGGTTCGTATTTTTACCCGGAGTTTTAGTTGGGTTCGTAATTTTACCCGGAGTTTTAGTTGAGTTCGTAATTTTACCCGGAGTTTTAGTTGGGTTCGTAATTTTACCCGGACTTTTTAGTTGGGTTCGTAATTTTACCCGGACTTTTTAGTTGGGTTCGTATTTTTTACCCGGAGTTTTAGTTGGGTTCGTAATTTTACCCGGAGTTTTAGTTGGGTTCATAATTTTACCCGGACTTTTTAGTTGTGTTGGTAATTTTACCCGGAGTTTTAGTTGGGTTCATATTTTTTACCCTACTTTTTAGTTGGGTTCGTATTTTTTACCCGGAGTTTTAGTTGGGTTCGTATTTTTTACCCGGAGTTTTAGTTGGGTTCGTATTTTTACCCGGAGTTTTAGTTGGGTTCGTAATTTTACCCGGACTTTTTAGTTGGGTTCGAATTTTTTACCCGGACTTTTAGTTGGGTTCGTAATTTTACCCGGACTTTTTAGTTGGGTTCGTATTTTTTACCCGGACTTTTAGTTGGGTTCGTAATTTTACCCGGAGTTTTAGTTGGGTTCGTAATTTTACCCGGAGTTTTAGTTGGGTTCGTAATTTTACCCGGAGACTTGAGTTAATAGTTGGGTTCGTATTTTTACCCGGACTTTTAGTTGGGTTCGTAATTTTACCCGGAGTTTTAGTTGGGTTCGTAATTTTACCCGGAGTTTTAGTTGGGTTCGTAATTTTACCCGGAGTTTTACTTGGGTTCGTAATTTTACCCGGAGTTTTACTTGGGTTCGTAATTTTACCCGGAGTTTTAGCTGGGTTCGTAATTTTACCCGGAGTTTTAGTTGGGTTCGTAATTTTACCCGGACTTTTTAGTTGGGTTCGTATTTTTTACCCGGACTTTTAGTTGGGTTCGTAATTTTACCCGGAGTTTTAGTTGGGTTCGTAATTTTACCCGGAGTTTTAGTTGAGTTCGTAATTTTACCCGGAGTTTTAGTTGGGTTCGTAATTTTACCCGGACTTTTTAGTTGGGTTCGTAATTTTACCCGGACTTTTTAGTTGGGTTCGCATTTTTTACCCGGAGTTTTAGTTGGGTTCGTAATTTTACCCGGAGTTTTAGTTGGGTTCGTAATTTTACCCGTACTTTTTAGTTGGGTTCGTATTTTTTACCCGGACTTTTAGTTGGGTTCGTAATTTTACCCGGAGTTTTAGTTGGGTTCGAATTTTTTACCCGGAGTTTTAGTTGGGTTTGTATTTTTTACCCGGAGTTTTAGTTGGGTTCGTATTTTTACCCGGAGTTTTAGTTGTGTTGGTAATTTTAACCGGAGTTTTAGTTGGGTTCATATTTTTTACCCGGAGTTTTAGTTGGGTTCGTATTTTTACCCGGAGTTTTAGTTGGGTTCGTATTTTTACCCGGAGTTTTAGTTGGGTTCGTATTTTTTACCCGGACTTTTTAGTTGGGTTAGTATTTTTGCCCGGAGTTTTAGTTGGGTTCGTATTTTTTACCCGGACTTTTAGTTGGGTTCGTAATTTTACCCGGAGTTTTAGTTGGGTTCGTAATTTTACCCGGAGCTTCACTTGGGTTCGTAATTTTACCAGGACTTTTTAGTTGGGTTCGTATTTTTTACCCGGACTTTTAGTTGGGTTCGTAATTTTACCCGGACTTTTTAGTTGGGTTCGTATTTTTTACCCGGACTTTTAGTTGGGTTCGTAATTTTACCCGGACTTTTTTGTTTGGTTCGTATTTTTTACCCGGAGTTTTAGTTGGGTTCGTAATTTTACCCGGACTTTTTAGTTGGGTTCGTAATTTTACCCGGACTTTTTAGTTGGGTTCGTAATTTTACCCGGACTTTTTAGTTGGGTTCGTAATCTTACCCGGAGTTTTAGTTGGGTTCGTAATTTTACCCGGACTTTTTAGTTGGGTTCGAATTTTTTACCCGGACTTTTAGTTGGGTTCATAATTTTACCCGGAGTTTTAGTTGGGTTCGTAATTTTACCCGGACCTTTTAGTTGGGTTCGTATTTTGTACCCGGACTTTTAGTTGGGTTCGTAATTTTACCCGGAGTTTTAGTTGGGTTCGTAATTTTACCCGGAGTTTTAGTTGGGTTCGTAATTTTACCCGGAGTCTTGAGTTACCCGGACTTTTTAGTTGGGTTCGTATTTTTTACCCGGAGTTTTAGTTGGGTTCGTAATTTTACCCGGAGTTTTAGTTGGGTTCATAATTTTACCCGGACTTTTTAGTTGTGTTGGTAATTTTACCCGGAGTTTTAGTTGGGTTCATATTTTTTACCCTACTTTTTAGTTGGGTTCGTATTTTTTACCCGGAGTTTTAGTTGGGTTCGTATTTTTTACCCGGAGTTTTAGTTGGGTTCGTATTTTTACCCGGAGTTTTAGTTGGGTTCGTAATTTTACCCGGACTTTTTAGTTGGGTTCGAATTTTTTACCCGGACTTTTAGTTGGGTTCGTAATTTTACCCGGACTTTTTAGTTGGGTTCGTATTTTTTACCCGGACTTTTAGTTGGGTTCGTAATTTTACCCGGAGTTTTAGTTGGGTTCGTAATTTTACCCGGAGTTTTAGTTGGGTTCGTAATTTTACCCGGAGACTTGAGTTAATAGTTGGGTTCGTATTTTTACCCGGACTTTTAGTTGGGTTCGTAATTTTACCCGGAGTTTTAGTTGGGTTCGTAATTTTACCCGGAGTTTTAGTTGGGTTCGTAATTTTACCCGGAGTTTTACTTGGGTTCGTAATTTTACCCGGAGTTTTACTTGGGTTCGTAATTTTACCCGGAGTTTTAGCTGGGTTCGTAATTTTACCCGGAGTTTTAGTTGGGTTCGTAATTTTACCCGGACTTTTTAGTTGGGTTCGTATTTTTTACCCGGACTTTTAGTTGGGTTCGTAATTTTACCCGGAGTTTTAGTTGGGTTCGTAATTTTACCCGGAGTTTTAGTTGAGTTCGTAATTTTACCCGGAGTTTTAGTTGGGTTCGTAATTTTACCCGGACTTTTTAGTTGGGTTCGTAATTTTACCCGGACTTTTTAGTTGGGTTCGTATTTTTTACCCGGAGTTTTAGTTGGGTTCGTAATTTTACCCGGAGTTTTAGTTGGGTTCGTAATTTTACCCGTACTTTTTAGTTGGGTTCGTATTTTTTACCCGGACTTTTAGTTGGGTTCGTAATTTTACCCGGAGTTTTAGTTGGGTTCGAATTTTTTACCCGGAGTTTTAGTTGGGTTTGTATTTTTTACCCGGAGTTTTAGTTGGGTTCGTATTTTTACCCGGAGTTTTAGTTGTGTTGGTAATTTTAACCGGAGTTTTAGTTGGGTTCATATTTTTTACCCGGAGTTTTAGTTGGGTTCGTATTTTTACCCGGAGTTTTAGTTGGGTTCGTATTTTTACCCGGAGTTTTAGTTGGGTTCGTATTTTTTACCCGGACTTTTTAGTTGGGTTAGTATTTTTGCCCGGAGTTTTAGTTGGGTTCGTATTTTTTACCCGGACTTTTAGTTGGGTTCGTAATTTTACCCGGAGTTTTAGTTGGGTTCGTAATTTTACCCGGAGCTTCACTTGGGTTCGTAATTTTACCAGGACTTTTTAGTTGGGTTCGTATTTTTTACCCGGACTTTTAGTTGGGTTCGTAATTTTACCCGGACTTTTTAGTTGGGTTCGTATTTTTTACCCGGACTTTTAGTTGGGTTCGTAATTTTACCCGGACTTTTTTGTTTGGTTCGTATTTTTTACCCGGAGTTTTAGTTGGGTTCGTAATTTTACCCGGACTTTTTAGTTGGGTTCGTAATTTTACCCGGACTTTTTAGTTGGGTTCGTAATTTTACCCGGACTATTTAGTTGGGTTCGTAATCTTACCCGGAGTTTTAGTTGGGTTCGTAATTTTACCCGGACTTTTTAGTTGGGTTCGAATTTTTTACCCGGACTTTTAGTTGGGTTCATAATTTTACCCGGAGTTTTAGTTGGGTTCGTAATTTTACCCGGACCTTTTAGTTGGGTTCGTATTTTGTACCCGGACTTTTAGTTGGGTTCGTAATTTTACCCGGAGTTTTAGTTGGGTTCGTAATTTTACCCGTAGTTTTAGTTGGGTTCGTAATTTTACCCGGAGTCTTGAGTTACCCGGACTTTTTAGTTGGGTTCGTATTTTTACACGGACTTTTAGTTGGGTTCGTAATTTTACCCGGAGTTTTAGTTGGGTTCGTAATTTTACCCGGAGTTTTAGTTGGGTTCGTAATTTTACCCGGAGTTTTACTTGGGTTCGTAATTTTACCCGGAGTTTTACTTGGGTTCGTAATTTTACCCGGAGTTTTAGTTGGGTTCGTAATTTTACCCGGAGTTTTAGTTGGGTTCGTAATTTTACCCGGACTTTTTAGTTGGGTTCGTATTTTTTACCCGGACTTTTTAGTTGGGTTCGTAATTTTACCCGGACTTTTTAGTTGGGTTCGTAATTTTACCCGGAGTTTTAGTTGGGTTCGTAATTTTACCAGGAGTTTTAGTTGAGTTCGTAATTTTACCCGGAGTTTTAGTTGGGTTCGTAATTTTACCCGGACTTTTTAGTTGGGTTCGTAATTTTACCCGGACTTTTTAGTTGGGTTCGTATTTTTTAACCGGAGTTTTAGTTGGGTTCGTAATTTTACCCGGAGTTTTAGTTGGGTTCGTAATTTTACCCGGACTTTTTAGTTGGGTTCGTATTTTTTACCCGGACTTTTAGTTGGTTTAGTAATTTTACCCGGAGTTTTAGTTGGGTTCGTATTTTTTACCCGGAGTTTTAGTTGGGTTCGTATTTTTTACCCGGAGTTTTAGTTGGGTTCGTATTTTTACCCGGAGTTTTAGTTGTGTTGGTAATTTTACCCGGAGTTTTAGTTGGGTTCATATTTTTTACCGGACTTTTTAGCTGGGTTCGTATTTTTTACCCGGAGTTTTAGTTGGTTTCGTATTTTTTACCCGGAGTTTTAGTTGGGTTCGTATTTTTACCCGGAGTTTTAGTTGGGTTCGTATTTTTACCCGGAGTTTTAGTTGGGTTCGTATTTTTTACCCGGACTTTTTAGTTGGGTTAGTATTTTTGCCCGGAGTTTTAGTTGGGTTCGTATTTTTTAGCCGGAGTTTTAGTTGGGTTCGTATTTTTTACCCGGAGTTTTAGTTGGGTTCGTATTTTTACCCGGAGTTTTAGTTGGGTTTGTATTTTTACCCGGAGTTTTAGTTGGGTTCGTATTTTTTACCCGGAGTTTTAGTTGGGTTCGTATTTTTACCCGGGGTTTTAGTTGGGTTCGTATTTTTATCCGGAGTTTTAGGTGGGTTCGTATTTTTTACCCGGACTTTTTAGTTGGGTTAGTATTTTTGCCCGGAGTTTTAGTTGGGTTCGTATTTTTTTACCCGGAGTTTTAGTTGGGTTCTAAATGTTGCCCGGACTTTTTTGTTTGGTTCGTATTTTTTACCCGGAGTTTTAGTTGGGTTCGTAATTTTACCCGGAGTTTTAGTTGAGTTCGTAATTTTACCCGGAGTTTTAGTTGGGTTAGTAATTTTACCCGGACTTTTTATTTGGGTTCGTAATTTTACCCGGACTTTTTAGTTGGGTTCGTAATTTTACCAGGAGTTTTAGTTGGGTTCGTAATTTTACCCGGACTTTTTAGTTGGGTTCGTATTTCTTACCCGGACTTTTAGTTGGGTTCGTAATTTTACCCGGAGTTTTAGTTGGGTTCGTAATTTTACCCGGAGTTTTAGTTGGGTTCGTAATTTTACCCGGAGTTTTACTTGGGTTCGTAATTTTACCCGGAGTTTCACTTGGGTTCGTAATTTTACCCGGAGTTTTAGTTGGGTTCGTAATTTTACCCGGAGTTTTAGTTGGGTTCGTAATTTTACCCGGACTTTTTAGTTGGGTTCGTATTTTTTACCCGGACTTTTAGTTGGGTTCGTAATTTTACCCGGAGTTTTAGTTGGGTTCGTAATTTTACCCATAGTTTTAGTTGAGTTCGTAATTTTACCCGGAGTTTTAGTTGGGTTCGTAATTTTACCCGGACTTCTTAGTTGGGTTTGTAATTTTACCCGGACTTTTTAGTTGGGTTCGTAATTTTACCCGGACTTTTTAGTTGGGTTCGTAATTTTACCCGGAGTTTTAGTTGGGTTCGTAATTTTACCCATACTTTTAGTTGAGTTCGTAATTTTACCCGGAGTTTTAGTTGGGTTCGTAATTTTACCCGGACTTTTTAGTTGGGTTCGAATTTTTTACCCGGACTTTTAGTTGGGTTCATAATTTTACCCGGAGTTTTAGTTGGGTTCGTAATTTTACCCGGACCTTTTAGTTGGGTTCGTATTTTGTACCCGGACTTTTAGTTGGGTTCGTAATTTTACCCGGAGTTTTAGTTGGGTTCGTAATTTTACCCGGAGTTTTAGTTGGGTTCGTAATTTTACCCGGAGTCTTGAGTTACCCGGACTTTTTAGTTGGGTTCGTATTTTTACCCGGACTTTTAGTTGGGTTCGTAATTTTACCCGGAGTTTTAGTTGGGTTCGTAATTTTACCCGGAGTTTTAGTTGGGTTCGTAATTTTACCCGGAGTTTTACTTGGGTTCGTAATTTTACCCGGAGTTTTACTTGGGTTCGTAATTTTACCCGGAGTTTTAGTTGGGTTCGTAATTTTACCCGGACTTTTTAGTTGGGTTCGTATTTTTTACCCGGACTTTTAGTTGGGTTCGTAATTTTACCCGGAGTTTTAGTTGGGTTCGTAATTTTACCCGGAGTTTTAGTTGAGTTCGTAATTTTACCCGGAGTTTTAGTTGGGTTCGTAATTTTACCCGGACTTTTTAGTTGGGTTCGCAATTTTACCCGGACTTTTTAGTTGGGTTCGTATTTTTTACCCGGAGTTTTAGTTGGGTTCGTAATTTTACCCGGAGTTTTAGTTGGGTTCGTAATTTTACCCGGACTTTTTAGTTGGGTTCGTATTTTTTACCTGGACTTTTAGTTGGGTTCGTAATTTTACCCGGAGTTTTAGTTGGGTTCGTATTTTTTACCCGGAGTTTTAGTTGGGTTCGTATTTTTTACCCGGAGTTTTAGTTGGGTTCGTATTTTTACCCGGAGTTTTAGTTGTGTTGGTAATTTTACCCGGAGTTTTAGTTGGGTTCATATTTTTTACCGGACTTTTTAGTTGGGTTCGTATTTTTTACCCGGAGTTTTAGTTGGTTTCGTATTTTTTACCCGGAGTTTTAGTTGGGTTCGTATTTTTACCCGGAGTTTTAGTTGGGTTCGTATTTTTACCCGGAGTTTTAGTTGGGTTCGTAATTTTATCCGGAGTTTTAGGTGGGTTCGTATTTTTTACCCGGACTTTTTAGTTGGGTTAGTATTTTTGCCCGGAGTTTTAGTTGGGTTCGTATTTTTTTACCCGGAGTTTTAGTTGGGTTCTAAATGTTGCCCGGACTTTTTTGTTTGGTTCGTATTTTTTACCCGGAGTTTTAGTTGGGTTCGTAATTTTACCCGGAGTTTTAGTTGAGTTCGTAATTTTACCCGGAGTTTTAGTTGGGTTAGTAATTTTACCCGGACTTTTTATTTGGGTTCGTAATTTTACCCGGACTTTTTAGTTGGGTTCGTAATTTTACCAGGAGTTTTAGTTGGGTTCGTAATTTTACCCGGACTTTTTAGTTGGGTTCGTATTTCTTACCCGGACTTTTAGTTGGGTTCGTAATTTTACCCGGAGTTTTAGTTGGGTTCGTAATTTTACCCGGAGTTTTAGTTGGGTTCGTAATTTTACCCGGAGTTTTACTTGGGTTCGTAATTTTACCCGGAGTTTCACTTGGGTTCGTAATTTTACCCGGAGTTTTAGTTGGGTTCGTAATTTTACCCGGAGTTTTAGTTGGGTTCGTAATTTTACCCGGACTTTTTAGTTGGGTTCGTATTTTTTACCCGGACTTTTAGTTGGGTTCGTAATTTTACCCGGAGTTTTAGTTGGGTTCGTAATTTTACCCATAGTTTTAGTTGAGTTCGTAATTTTACCCGGAGTTTTAGTTGGGTTCGTAATTTTACCCGGACTTCTTAGTTGGGTTTGTAATTTTACCCGGACTTTTTAGTTGGGTTCGTAATTTTACCCGGACTTTTTAGTTGGGTTCGTAATTTTACCCGGAGTTTTAGTTGGGTTCGTAATTTTACCCATACTTTTAGTTGAGTTCGTAATTTTACCCGGAGTTTTAGTTGGGTTCGTAATTTTACCCGGACTTTTTAGTTGGGTTCGAATTTTTTACCCGGACTTTTAGTTGGGTTCATAATTTTACCCGGAGTTTTAGTTGGGTTCGTAATTTTACCCGGACCTTTTAGTTGGGTTCGTATTTTGTACCCGGACTTTTAGTTGGGTTCGTAATTTTACCCGGAGTTTTAGTTGGGTTCGTAATTTTACCCGGAGTTTTAGTTGGGTTCGTAATTTTACCCGGAGTCTTGAGTTACCCGGACTTTTTAGTTGGGTTCGTATTTTTACCCGGACTTTTAGTTGGGTTCGTAATTTTACCCGGAGTTTTAGTTGGGTTCGTAATTTTACCCGGAGTTTTAGTTGGGTTCGTAATTTTACCCGGAGTTTTACTTGGGTTCGTAATTTTACCCGGAGTTTTACTTGGGTTCGTAATTTTACCCGGAGTTTTAGTTGGGTTCGTAATTTTACCCGGACTTTTTAGTTGGGTTCGTATTTTTTACCCGGACTTTTAGTTGGGTTCGTAATTTTACCCGGAGTTTTAGTTGGGTTCGTAATTTTACCCGGAGTTTTAGTTGAGTTCGTAATTTTACCCGGAGATTTAGTTGGGTTCGTAATTTTACCCGGACTTTTTAGTTGGGTTCGCAATTTTACCCGGACTTTTTAGTTGGGTTCGTATTTTTTACCCGGAGTTTTAGTTGGGTTCGTAATTTTACCCGGAGTTTTAGTTGGGTTCGTAATTTTACCCGGACTTTTTAGTTGGGTTCGTATTTTTTACCTGGACTTTTAGTTGGGTTCGTAATTTTACCCGGAGTTTTAGTTGGGTGCGTATTTTTTACCCGGAGTTTTAGTTGGGTTCGTATTTTTTACCCGGAGTTTTAGTTGGGTTCGTATTTTTACCCGGAGTTTTAGTTGTGTTGGTAATTTTACCCGGAGTTTTAGTTGGGTTCATATTTTTTACCGGACTTTTTAGTTGGGTTCGTATTTTTTACCCGGAGTTTTAGTTGGTTTCGTATTTTTTACCCGGAGTTTTAGTTGGGTTCGTATTTTTACCCGGAGTTTTAGTTGGGTTCGTATTTTTACCCGGAGTTTTAGTTGGGTTCGTAATTTTACCCGGAGTTTTAGTTGAGTTCGTAATTTTACCCGGAGTTTTAGTTGGGTTCGTAATTTTACCCGGACTTTTTAGTTGGGTTCGTAATTTTACCCGGACTTTTTAGTTGGGTTCGTATTTTTTACCCGGAGTTTTAGTTGGGTTCGTAATTTTACCCGGAGTTTTAGGTGGGTTCATAATTTTACCCGGACTTTTTAGTTGTGTTGGTAATTTTACCCGGAGTTTTAGTTGGGTTCATATTTTTTACCCTACTTTTTAGTTGGGTTCGTATTTTTTACCCGGAGTTTTAGTTATGTTCGTATTTTTTACCCGGAGTTTTAGTTGGGTTCGTATTTTTACCCGGAGTTTTAGTTGGGTTCGTAATTTTACCCGGACTTTTTAGTTGGGTTCGAATTTTTTACCCGGACTTTTAGTTGGGTTCGTAATTTTACCCGGACTTTTTAGTTGGGTTCGTATTTTTTACCCGGACTTTTAGTTGGGTTCGTAATTTTACCCGGAGTTTTAGTTGGGTTCGTAATTTTACCCGGAGTTTTAGTTGGGTTCGTAATTTTACCCGGAGACTTGAGTTAATAGTTGGGTTCGTATTTTTACCCGGACTTTTAGTTGGGTTCGTAATTTTACCCGGAGTTTTAGTTGGGTTCGTAATTTTACCCGGAGTTTTAGTTGGGTTCGTAATTTTACCCGGAGTTTTACTTGGGTTCGTAATTTTACCCGGAGTTTTACTTGGGTTCGTAATTTTACCCGGAGTTTTAGCTGGGTTCGTAATTTTACCCGGAGTTTTAGTTGGGTTCGTAATTTTACCCGGACTTTTTAGTTGGGTTCGTATTTTTTACCCGGACTTTTAGTTGGGTTCGTAATTTTACCCGGAGTTTTAGTTGGGTTCGTAATTTTACCCGGAGTTTTAGTTGAGTTTGTAATTTTACCCGGAGTTTTAGTTGGGTTCGTAATTTTACCCGGACTTTTTAGTTGGGTTCGTAATTTTACCCGGACTTTTTAGTTGGGTTCGTATTTTTTACCCGGAGTTTTAGTTGGGTTCGTAATTTTACCCGGAGTTTTAGTTGGGTTCGTAATTTTACCCGGACTTTTTAGTTGGGTTCGTATTTTTTACCCGGACTTTTAGTTGGGTTCGTAATTTTACCCGGAGTTTTAGTTGGGTTCGAATTTTTTACCCGGAGTTTTAGTTGGGTTCGTATTTTTTACCCGGAGTTTTAGTTGGGTTCGTATTTTTACCCGGAGTTTTAGTTGTGTTGGTAATTTTAACCGGAGTTTTAGTTGGGTTCATATTTTTTACCCGGAGTTTTAGTTGGGTTCGTATTTTTACCCGGAGTTTTAGTTGGGTTCGTATTTTTACACGGAGTTTTAGTTGGGTTCGTATTTTTTACCCGGACTTTTTAGTTGGGTTAGTATTTTTGCCCGGAGTTTTAGTTGGGTTCGTATTTTTTACCCGGACTTTTAGTTGGGTTCGTAATTTTACCCGGAGTTTTAGTTGGGTTCGTAATTTTACCCGGAGCTTCACTTGGGTTCGTAATTTTACCAGGACTTTTTAGTTGGGTTCGTATTTTTTACCCGGACTTTTAGTTGGGTTCGTAATTTTACCCGGACTTTTTAGTTGGGTTCGTATTTTTTACCCGGACTTTTAGTTGGGTTCGTAATTTTACCCGGACTTTTTTGTTTGGTTCGTATTTTTTACCCGGAGTTTTAGTTGGGTTCGTAATTTTACCCGCACTTTTTAGTTGGGTTCGTAATTTTACGCGGAGTTTTAGTTGGGTTCGTAATTTTACCCGGAGTTTTAGTTAGGTTCGTAATTTTACCCGGAGTTTTAGTTGGGTTCGTAATTTTACCCGGAGTTTTAGTTGGGTTCGTAATTTTACCCGGACTTTTTAGTTGGGTTCGTATTTTTTACCCGGACTTTTAGTTGGGTTCGTAATTTTACCCGGAGTTTTAGTTGGTTTCGTAATTTTACCCGGAGTTTTAGTTGGGTTCGTAATTTTACCCGGACTTTTTAGTTGGGTTCGTATTTTTTACCCGGACTTTTAGTTGGGTTCGTAATTTTACCCGGAGTTTTAGTTGGGTTCGTAATTTTACCCATAGTTTTAGTTGAGTTCGTAATTTTACCCGGAGTTTTAGTTGGGTACGTAATTTTACCCGGACTTTTTAGTTGGGTTTGTAATTTTACCCGGACTTTTTAGTTGGGTTCGTAATTTTACCCGGACTTTTTAGTTGGGTTCGTAATTTTACCCGGAGTTTTAGTTGGGTTCGTAATTTTACCCATAGTTTTAGTTGAGTTCGTAATTTTACCCGGAGTTTTAGTTGGGTTCGTAATTTTACCCGGACTTTTTAGTTGGGTTCGAATTTTTTACCCGGACTTTTAGTTGGGTTCATAATTTTACCCGGAGTTTTAGTTGGGTTCGTAATTTTACCCGGACCTTTTAGTTGGGTTCGTATTTTGTACCCGGACTTTTAGTTGGGTTCGTAATTTTACCCGGAGTTTTAGTTGGGTTCGTAATTTTACCCGGAGTTTTAGTTGGGTTCGTAATTTTACCCGGAGTCTTGAGTTACCCGGACTTTTTAGTTGGGTTCGTATTTTTACCCGGACTTTTAGTTGGGTTCGTAATTTTACCCGGAGTTTTAGTTGGGTTCGTAATTTTACCCGGAGTTTTAGTTGGGTTCGTAATTTTACCCGGAGTTTTACTTGGGTTCGTAATTTTACCCGGAGTTTTACTTGGGTTCGTAATTTTACCCGGAGTTTTAGTTGGGTTCGTAATTTTACCCGGAGTTTTAGTTGGGTTCGTAATTTTACCCGGACTTTTTAGTTGGGTTCGTAATTTTTACCCGGACTTTTAGTTGGGTTCGTAATTTTACCCAGAGTTTTAGTAGAGTTCGTAATTTTACCCGGAGTTTTAGTTGGGTTCGTAATTTTACCCGGACTTTTTAGTTGGGTTCGCAATTTTACCCGGACTTTTTAGTTGGGTTCGTATTTTTTACCCGGAGTTTTAGTTGGGTTCGTAATTTTACCCGGAGTTTTAGTTGGGTTCGTAATTTTACCCGGACTTTTTAGTTGGGTTCGTATTTTTTACCTGGACTTTTAGTTGGGTTCGTAATTTTACCCGGAGTTTTAGTTGGGTTCGTATTTTTTACCCGGAGTTTTAGTTGGGTTCGTATTTTTTACCCGGAGTTTTAGTTGGGTTCGTATTTTTACCCGGAGTTTTAGTTGTGTTGGTAATTTTACCCGGAGTTTTAGTTGGGTTCATATTTTTTACCGGACTTTTTAGTTGGGTTCGTATTTTTTACCCGGAGTTTTAGTTGGTTTCGTATTTTTTACCCGGAGTTTTAGTTGGGTTCGTATTTTTACCCGGAGTTTTAGTTGGGTTCGTATTTTTACCCGGAGTTTTAGTTGGGTTCGTAATTTTACCCGGAGTTTTAGTTGAGTTCGTAATTTTACCCGGAGTTTTAGTTGGGTTCGTAATTTTACCCGGACTTTTTAGTTGGGTTCGTAATTTTACCCGGACTTTTTAGTTGGGTTCGTATTTTTTACCCGGAGTTTTAGTTGGGTTCGCATTTTTTACCCGGAGTTTTAGTTGGGTTCGTATTTTTACCCGGAGTTTTAGTTGGGTTCGTATTTTTACCCGGAGTTTTAGTTGGGTTCGTATTTTTTACCCGGACTTTTTAGTTGGGTTAGTATTTTTGCCCGGAATTTTAGTTGGGTTCGTATTTTTTACCCGGACTTTTAGTTGGGTTCGTAATTTTACCCGGAGCTTTAGTTGGGTTCGTAATTTTACCCGGAGCTTCACTTGGGTTCGTAATTTTACCAGGACTTTTTAGTTGGGTTCGTATTTTTTACCCGGACTTTTAGTTGGGTTCGTAATTTTACCCGGACTTTTTAGTTGGGTTCGTATTTTTTACCCGGACTTTTAGTTGGGTTCGTAATTTTACCCGGACTTTTTTGTTTGGTTCGTAGTTTTTACCCGGAGTTTTAGTTGGGTTCGTAATTTTACCCGCACTTTTTAGTTGGGTTCGTAATTTTACCCGGAGTTTTAGTTGGGTTCGTAATTTTACCCGGAGTTTTAGTTAGGTTCGTAATTTTACCCGGAGTTTTAGTTGGGTTCGTAATTTTACCCGGAGTTTTAGTTGGGCTCGTAATTTTACCCGGACGTTTTAGTTGGGTTCGTATTTTTTACCCGGACTTTTAGTTGGGTTCGTAATTTTACCCGGAGTTTTAGTTGGGTTCGTAATTTTACCCGGAGTTTTAGTTGGGTTCGTAATTTTACCCGGACTTTTTAGTTGGGTTCGTATTTTTTACCCGGACTTTTAGTTGGGTTCGTAATTTTACCCGGAATTTTAGTTGGGTTCGTAATTTTACCCATAGTTTTAGTTGAGTTCGTAATTTTACCCGGAGTTTTAGTTGGGTTCGTAATTTTACCCGGACTTTTTAGTTGGGTTTGTAATTTTACCCGGACTTTTTAGTTGGGTTCGTAATTTTACCCGGAGTTTTAGTTGGGTTCGTAATTTTACCCATAGTTTTAGTTGAGTTCGTAATTTTACCCGGAGTTTTAGTTGGGTTCGTAATTTTACCCGGACTTTTTAGTTGGGTTCGAATTTTTTACCCGGACTTTTAGTTGGGTTCATAATTTTACCCGGAGTTTTAGTTGGGTTCGTAATTTTACCCGGACCTTTTAGTTGGGTTCGTATTTTGTACCCGGACTTTTAGTTGGGTTCGTAATTTTACCCGGAGTTTTAGTTGGGTTCGTAATTTTACCCGGAGTTTTAGTTGGGTTCGTAATTTTACCCGGAGTCTTGAGTTACCCGGACTTTTTAGTTGGGTTCGTATTTTTACCCGGACTTTTAGTTGGGTTCGTAATTTTACCCGGAGTTTTAGTTGGGTTCGTAATTTTACCCGGAGTTTTAGTTGGGTTCGTAATTTTACCCGGAGTTTTACTTGGGTTCGTAATTTTACCCGGAGTTTTACTTGGGTTCGTAAATTTACCCGGAGTTTTAGTTGGGTTCGTAATTTTACCCGGAGTTTTAGTTGGGTTCCTAATTTTACCCGGACTTTTTAGTTGGGTTCGTATTTTTTACCCGGACTTTTAGTTGGGTTCGTAATTTTACCCGGAGTTTTAGTTGGGTTCGTAATTTTACCCAGAGTTTTAGTTGAGTTCGTAATTTTACCCGGAGTTTTAGTTGGGTTCGTAATTTTACCCGGACTTTTTAGTTGGGTTCGCAATTTTACCCGGACTTTTTAGTTGGGTTCGTATTTTTTACCCGGAGTTTTAGTTGGGTTCGTAATTTTACCCGGAGTTTTAGTTGGGTTCGTAATTTTACCCGGACTTTTTAGTTGGGTTCGTATTTTTTACCTGGACTTTTAGTAGGGTTCGTAATTTTACCCGGAGTTTTAGTTGGGTTCGTATTTTTTACCCGGAGTTTTAGTTGGGTTCGTATTTTTTACCCGGAGTTTTAGTTGGGTTCGTATTTTTACCCGGAGTTTTAGTTGTGTTGGTAATTTTACCCGGAGTTTTAGTTGGGTTCATATTTTTTACCGGACTTTTTAGTTGGGTTCGTATTTTTTACCCGGAGTTTTAGTTGGTTTCGTATTTTTTACCCGGAGTTTTAGTTGGGTTCGTATTTTTACCCGGAGTTTTAGTTGGGTTCGTATTTTTACCCGGAGTTTTAGTTGGGTTCGTAATTTTACCCGGAGTTTTAGTTGAGTTCGTAATTTTACCCGGAGTTTTAGTTGGGTTCGTAATTTTACCCGGACTTTTTAGTTGGGTTCGTAATTTTACCCGGACTTTTTAGTTGGGTTCGTATTTTTTACCCGGAGTTTTAGTTGGGTTCGCATTTTTTACCCGGAGTTTTAGTTGGGTTCGTATTTTTACCCGGAGTTTTAGTTGGGTTCGTATTTTTACCCGGAGTTTTAGTTGGGTTCGTATTTTTTACCCGGACTTTTTAGTTGGGTTAGTATTTTTGCCCGGAATTTTAGTTGGGTTCGTATTTTTTACCCGGACTTTTAGTTGGGTTC
This sequence comes from Melinopterus prodromus, assembly GCA_964023965.1. Lineage (NCBI taxonomy): Eukaryota > Metazoa > Arthropoda > Insecta > Coleoptera > Scarabaeidae > Melinopterus > Melinopterus prodromus. Next base: position 33,934 of record CAXIES010000047.1, read on the forward strand.
GTAATTTTACCCGGAGTTTTAGTTGGGTTCGTAATTTTACCCGGAGCTTCACTTGGGTTCGTAATTTTACCAGGACTTTTTAGTTGGGTTCGTATTTTTTACCCGGACTTTTAGTTGGGTTCGTAATTTTACCCGGACTTTTTAGTTGGGTTCGTATTTTTTACCCGGACTTTTAGTTGGGTTCGTAATTTTACCCGGACTTTTTTGTTTGGTTCGTAGTTTTTACCCGGAGTTTTAGTTGGGTTCGTAATTTTACCCGCACTTTTTAGTTGGGTTCGTAATTTTACCCGGAGTTTTAGTTGGGTTCGTAATTTTACCCGGAGTTTTAGTTAGGTTCGTAATTTTACCCGGAGTTTTAGTTGGGTTCGTAATTTTACCCGGAGTTTTAGTTGGGCTCGTAATTTTACCCGGACGTTTTAGTTGGGTTCGTATTTTTTACCCGGACTTTTAGTTGGGTTCGTAATTTTACCCGGAGTTTTAGTTGGGTTCGTAATTTTACCCGGAGTTTTAGTTGGGTTCGTAATTTTACCCGGACTTTTTAGTTGGGTTCGTATTTCTTACCCGGACTTTTAGTTGGGTTCGTAATTTTACCCGGAATTTTAGTTGGGTTCGTAATTTTACCCATAGTTTTAGTTGAGTTCGTAATTTTACCCGGAGTTTTAGTTGGGTTCGTAATTTTACCCGGACTTTTTAGTTGGGTTTGTAATTTTACCCGGACTTTTTAGTTGGGTTCGTAATTTTACCCGGAGTTTTAGTTGGGTTCGTAATTTTACCCATAGTTTTAGTTGAGTTCGTAATTTTACCCGGAGTTTTAGTTGGGTTCGTAATTTTACCCGGACTTTTTAGTTGGGTTCGAATTTTTTACCCGGACTTTTAGTTGGGTTCATAATTTTACCCGGAGTTTTAGTTGGGTTCGTAATTTTACCCGGACCTTTTAGTTGGGTTCGTATTTTGTATCCGGACTTTTAGTTGGGTTCGTAATTTTACCCGGAGTTTTAGTTGGGTTCGTAATTTTACCCGGAGTTTTAGTTGGGTTCGTAATTTTACCCGGAGTCTTGAGTTACCCGGACTTTTTAGTTGGGTTCGTATTTTTACCCGGACTTTTAGTTGGGTTCGTAATTTTACCCGGAGTTTTAGTTGGGTTCGTAATTTTACCCGGAGTTTTAGTTGGGTTCGTAATTTTACCCGGAGTTTTACTTGGGTTCGTAATTTTACCCGGAGTTTTACTTGGGTTCGTAAATTTACCCGGAGTTTTAGTTGGGTTCGTAATTTTACCCGGAGTTTTAGTTGGGTTCCTAATTTTACCCGGACTTTTTAGTTGGGTTCGTATTTTTTACCCGGACTTTTAGTTGGGTTCGTAATTTTACCCGGAGTTTTAGTTGGGTTCGTAATTTTACCCAGAGTTTTAGTTGAGTTCGTAATTTTACCCGGAGTTTTAGTTGGGTTCGTAATTTTACCCGGACTTTTTAGTTGGGTTCGCAATTTTACCCGGACTTTTTAGTTGGGTTCGTATTTTTTACCCGGAGTTTTAGTTGGGTTCGTAATTTTACCCGGAGTTTTAGTTGGGTTCGTAATTTTACCCGGACTTTTTAGTTGGGTTCGTATTTTATACCTGGACTTTTAGTAGGGTTCGTAATTTTACCCGGAGTTTTAGTTGGGTTCGTATTTTTTACCCGGAGTTTTAGTTGGGTTCGTATTTTTTACCCGGAGTTTTAGTTGGGTTCGTATTTTTACCCGGAGTTTTAGTTGTGTTGGTAATTTTACCCGGAGTTTTAGTTGGGTTCATATTTTTTACCGGACTTTTTAGTTGGGTTCGTATTTTTTACCCGGAGTTTTAGTTGGTTTCGTATTTTTTACCCGGAGTTTTAGTTGGGTTCGTATTTTTACCCGGAGTTTTAGTTGGGTTCGTATTTTTACCCGGAGTTTTAGTTGGGTTCGTAATTTTACCCGGAGTTTTAGTTGAGTTCGTAATTTTACCCGGAGTTTTAGTTGGGTTCGTAATTTTACCCGGACTTTTTAGTTGGGTTCGTAATTTTACCCGGACTTTTTAGTTGGGTTCGTATTTTTTACCCGGAGTTTTAGTTGGGTTCGCATTTTTTACCCGGAGTTTTAGTTGGGTTCGTATTTTTACCCGGAGTTTTAGTTGGGTTCGTAATTTTACCCGGACTTTTTAGTTGGGTTCGAATTTTTTACCCGGACTTTTAGTTGGGTTCGTAATTTTACCCGGAGTTTTAGTTGGGTTCGCATTTTTTACCCGGAGTTTTAGTTGGGTTCGTAATTTTACCCGGAGTTTTAGTTGGGTTCGTAATTTTACCCGGAGTCTTGAGTTAATAGTTGGGTTCGTATTTTTACCCGGACTTTTAGTTGGGTTCGTAATTTTACCCGGAGTTTTAGTTGGGTTCGTAATTTTACCCGGAGTTTTAGTTGGGTTCGTAATTTTACCCGGAGTTTTACTTGGGTTCGTAATTTTACCCGGAGTTTTACTTGGGTTCGTAATTTTACCCGGAGTTTTAGCTGGGTTCGTAATTTTACCCGGAGTTTTAGTTGGGTTCGTAATTTTACCCGGGTTCGTATTTTTTACCCGGAGTTTTAGTTGGGTTCGTATTTTTACCCGGAGTTTTAGTTGTGTTGGTAATTTTAACCGGAGTTTTAGTTGGGTTCATATTTTTTACCCGGAGTTTTAGTTGGGTTCGTATTTTTACCCGGAGTTTTAGTTGGGTTCGTATTTTTACCCGGAGTTTTAGTTGGGTTCGTATTTTTTACCCGGACTTTTTAGTTGGGTTAGTATTTTTGCCCGGAGTTTTAGTTGGGTTCGTATTTTTTACCCGGACTTTTAGTTGGGTTCGTAATTTTACCCGGAGTTTTAGTTGGGTTCGTAATTTTACCCGGAGCTTCACTTGGGTTCGTAATTTTACCAGGACTTTTTAGTTGGGTTCGTATTTTTTACCCGGACTTTTAGTTGGGTTCGTAATTTTACCCGGACTTTTTAGTTGGGTTCGTATTTTTTACCCGGACTTTTAGTTGGGTTCGTAATTTTACCCGGACTTTTTTGTTTGGTTCGTATTTTTTACCCGGAATTTTAGTTGGGTTCGTAATTTTACCCGGAGTTTTAGTTAGGTTCGTAATTTTACCCGGAGTTTTAGTTGGGTTCGTAATTTTACCCGGAGTTTTAGTTGGGTTCGTAATTTTACCCGGACTTTTTAGTTGGGTTCGTATTTTTTACTCGGACTTTTAGTTGGGTTCGTAATTTTACCCGGAGTTTTAGTTGGGTTCGTAATTTTACCCGGAGTTTTAGTTGAGTTCGTAATTTTACCCGGAGTTTTAGTTGGGTTAGTAATTTTACCCGGACTTTTTATTTGGGTTCGTAATTTTACCCGGACTTTTTAGTTGGGTTCGTAATTTTACCCGGAGTTTTAGTTGGATTCGTAATTTTACCCGGAGTTTTACTTGGGTTCGTAATTTTACCCGGACTTTTTAGTTGGGTTCGTATTTTTTACCCAGACTTTTAGTTGGGTTCGTAGTTTTACCCGGAGTTTTAGTTGGGTTCGTAATTTTACCAGGAGTTTTAGTTGAGTTCGTAATTTTACCCGGAGTTTTAGTTGGGTTCGTAATTTTACCCGGACTTTTTAGTTGGGTTCGTAATTTTACCCGGACTTTTTAGTTGGGTTCGTAATTTTACCCGGACTTTTTAGTTGGGTTCGTAATCTTACCCGGAGTTTTAGTTGGGTTCGTAATTTTACCCGGACTTTTTAGTTGGGTTCGAATTTTTTACCCGGACTTTTAGTTGGGTTCATAATTTTACCCGGAGTTTTAGTTGGGTTTGTAATTTTACCCGGACCTTTTAGTTGGGTTCGTAATTTTACCCGGAGTTTTAGTTGGGTTCGTAATTTTACCCGGGGTTTTAGTTGGGTTCGTAATTTTACCCGGAGTCTTGAGTTACCCGGACTTTTTAGTTGGGTTCGTATTTTTACCCGGACTTTTAGTTGGGTTCGTAATTTTACCCGGAGTTTTAGTTGGGTTCGTAATTTTACCCGGAGTTTTAGTTGGGTTCGTAATTTTACCCGGAGTTTTACTTGGGTTCGTAATTTTACCCGGAGTTTTAGTTGGGTTCGTAATTTTACCCGGAGTTTTAGTTGGGTTCGTAATTTTACCCGGACTTTTTAGTTGGGCTCGTATTTTTTACCCGGACTTTTAGTTGGGTTCGTAATTTTACCCGGAGTTTTAGTTGGGTTCGTAATTTTACCCGGAGTTTTAGTTGAGTTCGTAATTTTACCCGGAGTTTTAGCTGGGTTCGTAATTTTACCCGGACTTTTTAGTTGGGTTCGTAATTTTACCCGGAGTTTTAGTTGGGTTCGTAATTTTACCCGGAGTTTTAGTTGGGTTCGTAATTTTACCCGGAGTTTTAGTTGGGTTCGTAATTTTACCCGGAGTTTTACTTGGGTTCGTAATTTTACCCGGAGTTTTAGTTGGGTTCGTAATTTTACCCGGAGTTTTAGTTGGGTTCGTAATTTTACCCGGACTTTTTAGTTGGGTTCGTATTTTTTACCCGGACTTTTAGTTGGGTTCGTAGTTTTACCCGGAGTTTTAGTTGGGTTCGTAATTTTACCCGGAGTTTTAGTTGAGTTCGTAATTTTACCCGGAGTTTTAGTTGGGTTCGTAATTTTACCCGGACTTTTTAGTTGGGTTCGTAATTTTACCCGGACTTTTTAGTTGGGTTCGTAATTTTACCCGGACTTTTTAGTTGGGTTCGTAATCTTACCCGGAGTTTTAGTTGGGTTCGTAATTTTACCCGGACTTTTTAGTTGGGTTCGAATTTTTTACCCGGACTTTTAGTTGGGTTCATAATTTTACCCGGAGTTTTAGTTGGGTTTGTAATTTTACCCGGACCTTTTAGTTGGGTTCGTAATTTTACCCGGAGTTTTAGTTGGGTTCGTAATTTTACCCGGAGTTTTACTTGGGTTCGTAATTTTACCCGGAGTTTTAGCTGGGTTCGTAATTTTACCCGGAGTTTTAGTTGGGTTCGTAATTTTACCCGGGATCGTATTTTTTACCCGGAGTTTTAGTTGGGTTCGTATTTTTACCCGGAGTTTTAGTTGTGTTGGTAATTTTAACCGGAGTTTTAGTTGGGTTCATATTTTTTACCCGGAGTTTTAGTTGGGTTCGTATTTTTACCCGGAGTTTTATTTGGGTTCGTATTTTTACCCGGAGTTTTAGTTGGGTTCGTATTTTTTACCCGGACTTTTTAGTTGGGTTAGTATTTTTGCCCGGACTTTTAGTTGGGTTCGTAATTTTACCCGGAGTTTTAGTTGGGTTCGTAATTTTACCCGGAGCTTCACTTGGGTTCGTAATTTTACCAGGACTTTTTAGTTGGGTTCGTATTTTTTACCCGGACTTTTAGTTGGGTTCGTAATTTTACCCGGACTTTTTAGTTGGGTTCGTATTTTTTACCCGGACTTTTAGTTGGGTTCGTAATTTTACCCGGACTTTTTTGTTTGGTTCGTATTTTTTACCCGGAGTTTTAGTTGGGTTCGTAATTTTACCCGCACTTTTTTGTTGGGTTCGTAATTTTACCCGGAGTTTTAGTTGGGTTCGTAATTTTACCCGGAGTTTTAGTTAGGTTCGTAATTTTACCCGGAGTTTTAGTTGGGTTCGTAATTTTACCCGGAGTTTTAGTTGGGTTCGTAATTTTACCCGGACTTTTTAGTTGGGTTCGTATTTTTTACCCGGACTTTTAGTTGGGTTCGTAATTTTACCCGGAGTTTTAGTTGGATTCGTAATTTTACCCGGAGTTTTAGTTGAGTTCGTAATTTTACCCGGAGTTTTAGTTGGGTTAGTAATTTTACAAGGACTTTTTATTTGGGTTCGTAATTTTACCCGTACTTTTTAGTTGGGTTCGTAATTTTACCCGGAGTTTTAGTTGGATTCGTGATTTTACCCGGAGTTTTACTTGGGTTCGTAATTTTACCCGGACTTTTTAGTTGGGTTCGTATTTTTTACCCGGACTTTTAGTTGGGTTCGTAGTTTTACCCGGAGTTTTAGTTGGGTTCGTAATTTTACCCGGAGTTTTAGTTGAGTTCGTAATTTTACCCGGAGTTTTAGTTGGGTTCGTAATTTTACCCGGACTTTTTAGTTGGGTTCGTAATTTTACCCGGACTTTTTAGTTGGGTTCGTAATTTTACCCGGACTTTTTAGTTGGGTTCGTAATCTTACCCGGAGTTTTAGTTGGGTTCGTAATTTTACCCGGACTTTTTAGTTGGGTTCGAATTTTTTACCCGGACTTTTAGTTGGGTTCATAATTTTACCCGGAGTTTTAGTTGGGTTTGTAATTTTACCCGGACCTTTTAGTTGGGTTCGTAATTTTACCCGGAGTTTTAGTTGGGTTCGTAATTTTACCCGGAGTTTTAGTTGGGTTCGTAATTTTACCCGGAGTCTTGAGTTACCCGGACTTTTTAGTTGGGTTCGTATTTTTACCCGGACTTTTAGTTGGGTTCGTAATCTTACCCGGAGTTTTAGTTGGGTTCGTAATTTTACCCGGAGTTTTAGTTGGGTTCGTAATTTTACCCGGAGTTTTACTTGGGTTCGTAATTTTACCCGGAGTTTTACTTGGGTTCGTAATTTTACCCGGAGTTTTAGTTGGGTTCGTAATTTTACCCGGAGTTTTAGTTGGGTTCGTAATTTTACCCGGACTTTTTAGTTGGGCTCGTATTTTTTACCCGGACTTTTAGTTGGGTTCGTAATTTTACCCGGAGTTTTAGTTGGGTTCGTAATTTTACCCGGAGTTTTAGTTGAGTTCGTAATTTTACCCGGAGTTTTAGTTGGGTTCGTAATTTTACCCGGACTTTTTAGTTGGGTTCGTAATTTTACCCGGAGTTTTAGTTGGGTTCGTAATTTTACCCGGAGTTTTAGTTGGGTTCGTAATTTTACCCGGAGTTTTAGTTGGGTTCGTAATTTTACCCGGAATTTTTAGTTGGGTTCGTATTTTTTACCCGGACTTTTAGTTGGGTTCGTAATTTTACCCGGAGTTTTAGTTGGGTTCGTAATTTTACCCGGAGTTTTAGTTGGGTTCGTAATTTTACCCGGAGTTTTAGTTGGGTTCGTAATTTTACCCGGAGTTTTAGTTGAGTTCGTAATTTTACCCGGAGTTTTAGTTGGGTTAGTAATTTTACCCGGACTTTTTATTTGGGTTCGTAGTTTTACCCGGACTTTTTAGTTGGGTTCGTAATTTTACCCGGAGTTTTAGTTGGGTTCGTAATTTTACCCGGAGTTTTACTTGGGTTCGTAATTTTACCCGGACTTTTTAGTTGGGTTAGTATTTTTTACCCGGACTTTTAGTTGAGTTCGTAATTTTACCCGGAGTTTTAGTTGGGTTCGTAATTTTACCCGGAGTTTTAGTTGGGTTCGTAATTTTACCCGGAGTTTTACTTGGGTTCGTAATTTTACCCGGAGTTTTACTTGGGTTCGTAATTTTACCCGGAGTTTTAGTTGGGTTCGTAATTTTACCCGGAGTTTTAGTTGGGTTTGTAATTTTACCCGGAGTTTTAGTTGGGTTCGTAATTTTACCCGGACTTTTTAGTTGGGTTCGAATTTTTTACCCGGACTTTTAGTTGGGTTCATAATTTTACCCGGAGTTTTAGTTGGGTTCGTAATTTTACCCGGACCTTTTAGTTGGGTTCGTATTTTGTACCCGGACTTTTAGTTGGGTTCGTAATTTTACCCGGAGTTTTAGTTGGGTTCGTAATTTTACCCGGAGTTTTAGTTGGGTTCGTAATTTTACCCGGACTTTTTAGTTGGGTTCGTATTTTTTACCCGGACTTTTAGTTGGGTTCGTAATTTTACCCGGAGTTTTAGTTGGGTTCGTAATTTTACCCGGAGTTTTAGTTGAGTTCGTAATTTTACCCGGAGTTTTAGTTGGGTTAGTAATTTTACCCGGACTTTTTATTTGGGTTCGTAATTTTACCCGGACTTTTTAGTTGGGTTCGTAATTTTACCCGGAGTTTTAGTTGGATTCGTAATTTTACCCGGAGTTTTACTTGGGTTCGTAATTTTACCCGGACTTTTTAGTTGGGTTCGTATTTTTTACCCGGACTTTTAGTTGGGTTCGTAGTTTTACCCGGAGTTTTAGTTGGGTTCGTAATTTTACCCGGAGTTTTAGTTGAGTTCGTAATTTTACCCGGAGTTTTAGTTGGGTTCGTAATTTTACCCGGACTTTTTAGTTGGGTTCGTAATTTTACCCGGACTTTTTAGTTGGGTTCGTAATTTTACCCGGACTTTTTAGTTGGGTTCGTAATCTTACCCGTAGTTTTAGTTGGGTTCGTAATTTTACCCGGACTTTTTAGTTGGGTTCGAATTTTTTACCCGGACTTTTAGTTGGGTTCATAATTTTACCCGGAGTTTTAGTTGGGTTTGTAATTTTACCCGGACCTTTTAGTTGGGTTCGTAATTTTACCCGGAGTTTTAGTTGGGTTCGTAATTTTACCCGGAGTTTTAGTTGGGTTCGTAATTTTACCCGGAGTCTTGAGTTACCCGGACTTTTTAGTTGGGTTCGTATTTTTACCCGGACTTTTAGTTGGGTTCGTAATTTTACCCGGAGTTTTAGTTGGGTTCGTAATTTTACCCGGAGTTTTAGTTGGGTTCGTAATTTTACCCGGAGTTTTACTTGGGTTCGTAATTTTACCCGGAGTTTTACTTGGGTTCGTAATTTTACCCGGAGTTTTAGTTGGGTTCGTAATTTTACCCGGAGTTTTAGTTGGGTTCGTAATTTTACCCGGACTTTTTAGTTGGGCTCGTATTTTTTACCCGGACTTTTAGTTGGGTTCGTAGTTTTACCCGGAGTTTTAGTTGGGTTCGTAATTTTACCCGGAGTTTTAGTTGAGTTCGTAATTTTACCCGGAGTTTTAGTTGGGTTCGTAATTTTACCCGGACCTTTTAGTTGGGTTCGTAATTTTACCCGGACTTTTTAGTTGGGTTCGTAATTTTACCCGGACTTTTTAGTTGGGTTCGTAATCTTACCCGGAGTTTTAGTTGGGTTCGTAATTTTACCCGGACTTTTTAGTTGGGTTCGAATTTTTTACCCGGACTTTTAGTTGGGTTCATAATTTTACCCGGAGTTTTAGTTGGGTTTGTAATTTTACCCGGACCTTTTAGTTGGGTTCGTAATTTTACCCGGAGTTTTAGTTGGGTTCGTAATTTTACCCGGAGTTTTAGTTGGGTTCGTAATTTTACCCGGAGTCTTGAGTTACCCGGACTTTTTAGTTGGGTTCGTATTTTTACCCGGACTTTTAGTTGGGTTCGTAATTTTACCCGGAGTTTTAGTTGGGTTCGTAATTTTACCCGGAGTTTTAGTTGGGTTCGTAATTTTACCCGGAGTTTTACTTGGGTTCGTAATGTTACCCGGAGTTTTACCTTGGGTTCGTAATTTTACCCGGAGTTTAGTTGGGTTCGTAATTTTACCCGGAGTTTTAGTTGGGTTCGTAATTTTACCCTGACTTTTTAGTTGGGCTCGTATTTTTTACCCGGACTTTTAGTTGGGTTCGTAATTTTACCCGGAGTTTTAGTTGGGTTCGTAATTTTACCCGGAGTTTTAGTTGAGTTCGTAATTTTACCCGGAGTTTTAGTTGGGTTCGTAATTTTACCCGGACTTTTTAGTTGGGTTCGTAATTTTACCCGGAGTTTTAGTTGGGTTCGTAATTTTACCCGGAGTTTTAGTTGGGTTCGTAATTTTACCCGGAGTTTTAGTTGGGTTCGTAATTTTACCCGGAATTTTTAGTTGGGTTCGTATTTTTTACCCGGACTTTTAGTTGGGTTCGTAATTTTACCCGGAGTTTTAGTTGGGTTCGTAATTTTACCCGGAGTTTTAGTTGGGTTCGTAATTTTACCCGGAGTTTTAGTTGGGTTCGTAATTTTACCCCGGAGTTTTAGTTGAGTTCGTAATTTTACCCGGAGTTTTAGTTGGGTTAGTAATTTTACCCGGACTTTTTATTTGGGTTCGTAGGTTTACCCGGACTTTTTAGTTGGGTTCGTAATTTTACCCGGAGTTTTAGTTGGGTTCGTAATTTTACCCGGAGTTTTACTTGGGTTCGTAATTTTACCCGGACTTTTTAGTTGGGTTTGTATTTTTTACCCGAACTTTTAGTTGAGTTCATAATTTTACCCGGAGTTTTAGTTGGGTTCGTAATTTTACCCGGAGTTTTAGTTGGGTTCGTAATTTTACCCGGAGTTTTACTTGGGTTCGTAATTTTACCCGGAGTTTTACTTGGGTTCGTAATTTTACCCGGAGTTTTAGTTGGGTTCGTAATTTTACCCGGAGTTTTAGTTGGGTTCGTAATTTTACCCGGACTTTTTAGTTGGGTTCGTATTTTTTACCCGGACTTTTAGTTGGGTTCGTAATTTTACCGGAGTTTTAGTTGGGTTCGTAATTTTACCCGGAGTTTTAGTTGAGTTCGTAATTTTACCCGGAGTTTTAGTTGGGTTCGTAATTTTACCCGGACTTTTTAGTTGGGTTCGTAATTTTACCCGGACTTTTTAGTTGGGTTCGTAATTTTACCCGGACTTTTTAGTTGGGTTCGTAATCTTACCCGGAGTTTTAGTTGGGTTCGTAATTTTACCCGGACTTTTTAGTTGGGTTCGAATTTTTTACCCGGACTTTTAGTTGGGTTCATAATTTTACCCGGAGTTTTAGTTGGGTTCGTAATTTTACCCGGACCTTTTAGTTGGGTTCGTATTTTGTACAAGGACTTTTAGTTGGGTTCGTAATTTTACCCGGAGTTTTAGTTGGGTTCGTAATTTTACCCGGAGTTTTAGTTGGGTTCGTAATTTTACCCGGACTTTTTAGTTGGGTTCGTATTTTTTACCCGGACTTTTAGTTGGGTTCGTAATTTTACCCGGAGTTTTAGTTGGGTTCGTAATTTTACCCGGAGTTTTACTTGGGTTCGTAATTTTACCCGGAGTTTTAGTTGGGTTCGTAATTTTACCCGGAGTTTTAGTTGGGTTCGTAATTTTACCCGGACTTTTTAGTTGGGCTCGTATTTTTTACCCGGACTTTTAGTTGGGTTCGTAGTTTTACCCGGAGTTTTAGTTGGGTTCGTAATTTTACCCGGAGTTTTAGTTGAGTTCGTAATTTTACCCGGAGTTTTAGTTGGGTTCGTAATTTTACCCGGACTTTTTAGTTGGGTTCGTAATTTTACCCGGACTTTTTAGTTGGGTTCGTAATTTTACCCGGACTTTTTAGTTGGGTTCGTAATCTTACCCGGAGTTTTAGTTGGGTTCGTAATTTTACCCGGACTTTTTAGTTGGGTTCGAATTTTTTACCCGGACTTTTAGTTGGGTTCATAATTTTACCCGGAGTTTTAGTTGGGTTTGTAATTTTACCCGGACCTTTTAGTTGGGTTCGTAATTTTACCCGGAGTTTTAGTTGGGTTCGTAATTTTACCCGGAGTTTTAGTTGGGTTCGTAATTTTACCCGGAGTCTTGAGTTACCCGGACTTTTTAGTTGGGTTCGTATTTTTACCCGGACTTTTAGTTGGGTTCGTAATTTTACCCGGAGTTTTAGTTGGGTTCGTAATTTTACCCGGAGTTTTAGTTGGGTTCGTAATTTTACCCGGAGTTTTACTTGGGTTCGTAATGTTACCCGGAGTTTTACTTGGGTTCGTAATTTTACCCGGAGTTTTAGTTGGGTTCGTAATTTTACCCGGAGTTTTAGTTGGGTTCGTAATTTTACCCGGACTTTTTAGTTGGGCTCGTATTTTTTACCCGGACTTTTAGTTGGGTTCGTAATTTTACCCGGAGTTTTAGTTGGGTTCGTAATTTTACCCGGAGTTTTAGTTGAGTTCGTAATTTTACCCGGAGTTTTAGTTGGGTTCGTAATTTTACCCGGACTTTTTAGTTGGGTTCGTAATTTTACCCGGAGTTTTAGTTGGGTCGTAATTTTACCCGGAGTTTTAGTTGGGTTCGTAATTTTACCCGGAGTTTTAGTTGGGTTCGTAATTTTACCCGGAATTTTTAGTTGGGTTCGTGTTTTTTACCCGGACTTTTAGTTGGGTTCGTAATTTTACCCGGAGTTTTAGTTGGGTTCGTAATTTTACCCGGAGTTTTAGTTGGGTTCGTAATTTTACCCGGAGTTTTAGTTGGGTTCGTAATTTTACCCGGAGTTTTAGTTGAGTTCGTAATTTTACCCGGAGTTTTAGTTGGGTTAGTAATTTTACCCGGACTTTTTATTTGGGTTCGTAGTTTTACCCGGACTTTTTAGTTGGGTTCGTAATTTTACCCGGAGTTTTAGTTGGGTTCGTAATTTACCCGGAGTTTTACTTGGGTTCGTAATTTTACCCGGACTTTTTAGTTGGGTTTGTATTTTTTACCCGGACTTTTAGTTGAGTTCGTAATTTTACCCGGAGTTTTAGTTGGGTTCGTAATTTTACCCGGAGTTTTAGTTGGGTTCGTAATTTTACCCGGAGTTTTACTTGGGTTCGTAATTTTACCCGGAGTTTTACTTGGGTTCGTAATTTTACCCGGAGTTTTAGTTGGGTTCGTAATTTTACCCGGAGTTTTAGTTGGGTTCGTAATTTTACCCGGACTTTTTAGTTGGGTTCGTATTTTTTACCCGGACTTTTAGTTGGGTTCGTAATTTTACCCGGAGTTTTAGTTGGGTTCGTAATTTTACCCGGAGTTTTAGTTGAGTTCGTAATTTTACCCGGAGTTTTAGTTGGGTTCGTAATTTTACCCGGACTTTTTAGTTGGGTTCGTAATTTTACCCGGACTTTTTAGTTGGGTTCGTAATTTTACCCGGACTTTTTAGTTGGGTTCGTAATCTTACCCGGAGTTTTAGTTGGGTTCGTAATTTTACCCGGACTTTTTAGTTGGGCTCGAATTTTTTACCCGGACTTTTAGTTGGGTTCATAATTTTACCCGGAGTTTTAGTTGGGTTCGTAATTTTACCCGGACCTTTTAGTTGGGTTCGTATTTTGTACCCGGACTTTTAGTTGGGTTCGTAATTTTACCCGGAGTTTTAGTTGGGTTCGTAATTTTACCCGGAGTTTTAGTTGGGTTCGTAATTTTACCCGGACTTTTTAGTTGGGTTCGTATTTTTACCCGGACTTTTAGTTGGGTTCGTAATTTTACCCGGAGTTTTAGTTGGGTTCGTAATTTTACCCGGAGTTTTAGTTGAGTTCGTAATTTTACCCGGAGTTTTAGTTGGGTTAGTAATTTTACCCGGACTTTTTATTTGGGTTCGTAATTTTACCCGGACTTTTTAGTTGGGTTCGTAATTTTACCCGGAGTTTTAGTTGGATTCGTAATTTTACCCGGAGTTTTACTTGGGTTCGTAATTTTACCCGGACTTTTTAGTTGGGTTCGTATTTTTTACCCGGACTTTTAGTTGGGTTCGTAGTTTTACCCGGAGTTTTAGTTGGGTTCGTAATTTTACCCGGAGTTTTAGTTGAGTTCGTAATTTTACCCGGAGTTTTAGTTGGGTTCGTAATTTTACCCGGACTTTTTAGTTGGGTTCGTAATTTTACCCGGACTTTTTAGTTGGGTTCGTAATTTTACCCGGACTTTTTAGTTGGGTTCGTAATCTTACCCGGAGTTTTAGTTGGGTTCGTAATTTTACCCGGACTTTTTAGTTGGGTTCGAATTTTTTACCCGGACTTTTAGTTGGGTTCATAATTTTACCCGGAGTTTTAGTTGGGTTTGTAATTTTACCCGGACCTTTTAGTTGGGTTCGTAATTTTACCCGGAGTTTTAGTTGGGTTCGTAATTTTACCCGGAGTTTTAGTTGGGTTCGTAATTTTACCCGGAGTCTTGAGTTACCCGGACTTTTTAGTTGGGTTCGTATTTTTACCCGGACTTTTAGTTGGGTTCGTAATTTTACCCGGAGTTTTAGTTGGGTTCGTAATTTTACCCGGAGTTTTAGTTGGGTTCGTAATTTTACCCGGAGTTTTACTTGGGTTCGTAATTTTACCCGGAGTTTTACTTGGGTTCGTAATTTTACCCGGAGTTTTAGTTGGGTTCGTAATTTTACCCGGAGTTTTAGTTGGGTTCGTAATTTTACCCGGACTTTTTAGTTGGGCTCGTATTTTTTACCCGGACTTTTAGTTGGGTTCGTAATTTTACCCGGAGTTTTAGTTGGGTTCGTAATTTTACCCGGAGTTTTAGTTGAGTTCGTAATTTTACCCGGAGTTTTAGTTGGGTTCGTAATTTTACCCGGACTTTTTAGTTGGGTTCGTAATTTTACCCGGAGTTTTAGTTGGGTTCGTAATTTTACCCGGAGTTTTAGTTGGGTTCGTAATTTTACCCGGAGTTTTAGTTGGGTTCGTAATTTTACCCGGAGTTTTACTTGGGTTTGTAATTTTACCCGGAGTTTTAGTTGGGTTCGTAATTTTACCCGGAGTTTTAGTTGGGTTCGTAATTTTACCCGGACTTTTTAGTTGGGTTCGTATTTTTTACCCGGACTTTTAGTTGGGTTCGTAGTTTTACCCGGAGTTTTAGTTGGGTTCGTAATTTTACCCGGAGTTTTAGTTGAGTTCGTAATTTTACCCGGAGTTTTAGTTGGGTTCGTAATTTTACCCGGACTTTTTAGTTGGGTTCGTAATTTTACCCGGACTTTTTAGTTGGGTTCGTAATTTTACCCGGACTTTTTAGTTGGGTTCGTAATCTTACCCGGAGTTTTAGTTGGGTTCGTAATTTTACCCGGACTTTTTAGTTGGGTTCGAATTTTTTACCCGGACTTTTAGTTGGGTTCATAATTTTACCCGGAGTTTTAGTTGGGTTTGTAATTTTACCCGGACCTTTTAGTTGGGTTCGTAATTTTACCCGGAGTTTTAGTTGGGTTCGTAATTTTACCCGGAGTTTTAGTTGGGTTCGTAATTTTACCCGGAGTCTTGAGTTACCCGGACTTTTTAGTTGGGTTCGTATTTTTACCCGGACTTTTAGTTGGGTTCGTAATTTTACCCGGAGTTTTAGTTGGGTTCGTAATTTTACCCGGAGTTTTAGTTGGGTTCGTAATTTTACCCGGAGTTTTACTTGGGTTCGTAATTTTACCCGGAGTTTTACTTGGGTTCGTAATTTTACCCGGACTTTTTTGTTTGGTTCGTATTTTTTACCCGGAGTTTTAGTTGGGTTCGTAATTTTACCCGCACTTTTTAGTTGGGTTCGTAATTTTACCCGGAGTTTTAGTTGGGTTCGTAATTTTACCCGGAGTTTTAGTTGAGTTCGTAATTTTACCCGGAGTTTTAGTTGGGTTCGTAATTTTACCCAGACTTTTTAGTTGGGTTCGTAATTTTACCCGGACTTTTTAGTTGGGTTCGTATTTTTTACCCGGAGTTTTAGTTGGGTTCGTAATTTTACCCGGAGTTTTAGTTGGGTTCGTAATTTTACCCGGACTTTTTAGTTGGGTTCGTATTTTTTACCCGGACTTTTAGTTGGGTTCGTAATTTTACCCGGAGTTTTAGTTGGGTTCGTATTTTTTACCCGGAGTTTTAGTTGGGTTCGTATTTTTTACCCGGAGTTTTAGTTGGGTTCGTATTTTTACCCGGAGTTTTAGTTGTGTTGGTAATTTTACCCGGAGTTTTAGTTGGGTTCATATTTTTTACCGGACTTTTTAGTTGGGTTCGTATTTTTTACCCGGAGTTTTAGTTGGTTTCGTATTTTTTACCCGGAGTTTTAGTTGGGTTCGTATTTTTACCCGGAGTTTTAGTTGGGTTCGTATTTTTTAGCCGGAGTTTTAGTTGGGTTCGTATTTTTTACCCGGAGTTTTAGTTGGGTTAGTATTTTTACCCGGAGTTTTAGTTGGGTTCGTATTTTTACCCGGAGTTTTAGTTGGGTTCGTATTTTTTACCCGGAGTTTTAGTTGGGTTCGTATTTTTACCCGGAGTTTTAGTTGGGTTCGTATTTTTACCCGGAGTTTTAGTTGAGTTCGTATTTTTTACCCGGACTTTTTAGTTGGGTTAGTATTTTTGCCCGGAGTTTTAGTTGGGTTCGTATTTTTTTACCCGGAGTTTTAGTTGGGTTCTAAATGTTACCCGGACTTTTTTGTTTGGTTCGTATTTTTTACCCGGAGTTTTAGTTGGGTTCGTAATTTTACCCGGAGTTTTAGTTGAGTTCGTAATTTTACCCGGAGTTTTAGTTGGGTTAGTAATTTTACCCGGACTTTTTATTTGGGTTCGTAATTTTACCCGGACTTTTTAGTTGGGTTCGTAATTTTACCCGGAGTTTTAGTTGGGTTCGTAATTTTACCCGGAGTTTTACTTGGGTTCGTAATTTTACCCGGAATTTTTAGTTGGGTTCGTATTTTTTACCCGGACTTTTAGTTGGGTTCGTAATTTTACCCGGAGTTTTAGTTGGGTTCGTAATTTTACCCGGAGTTTTAGTTGGGTTCGTAATTTTACCCGGAGTTTTAGTTGGGTTCGTAATTTTACCCGGAGTTTTAGTTGAGTTCGTAATTTTACCCGGAGTTTTAGTTGGGTTAGTAATTTTACCCGGACTTTTTATTTGGGTTCGTAGTTTTACCCGGACTTTTTAGTTGGGTTCGTAATTTTACCCGGAGTTTTAGTTGGGTTCGTAATTTTACCCGGAGTTTTACTTGGGTTCGTAATTTTACCCGGACTTTTTAGTTGGGTTTGTATTTTTACCCGGACTTTTAGTTGAGTTCGTAATTTTACCCGGAGTTTTAGTTGGGTTCGTAATTTTACCCGGAGTTTTAGTTGGGTTCGTAATTTTACCCGGAGTTTTACTTGGGTTCGTAATTTTACCCGGAGTTTTACTTGGGTTCGTAATTTTACCCGGAGTTTTAGTTGGGTTCGTAATTTTACCCGGAGTTTTAGTTGGGTTCGTAATTTTACCCGGACTTTTTAGTTGGGTTCGTATTTTTTACCCGGACTTTTAGTTGGGTTCGTAATTTTACCCGGAGTTTTAGTTGGGTTCGTAATTTTACCCGGAGTTTTAGTTGATTTCGTAATTTTACCCGGAGTTTTAGTTGGGTTCGTAATTTTACCCGGACTTTTTAGTTGGGTTCGTAATTTTACCCGGACTTTTTAGTTGGGTTCGTAATTTTACCCGGACTTTTTAGTTGGGTTCGTAATCTTACCCGGAGTTTTAGTTGGGTTCGTAATTTTACCCGGACTTTTTAGTTGGGTTCGAATTTTTTACCCGGACTTTTAGTTGGGTTCATAATTTTACCCGGAGTTTTAGTTGGGTTCGTAATTTTACCCGGACCTTTTAGTTGGGTTCGTATTTTGTACCCGGACTTTTAGTTGGGTTCGTAATTTTACCCGGAGTTTTAGTTGGGTTCGTAATTTTACCCGGAGTTTTAGTTGGGTTCGTAATTTTACCCGGAGTCTTGAGTTACCCGGACTTTTTAGTTGGGTTCGTATTTTTACCCGGACTTTTAGTTGGGTTCGTAATTTTACCCGGAGTTTTAGTTGGGTTCGTAATTTTACCCGGAGTTTTAGTTGGGTTCGTAATTTTACCCGGAGTTTTACTTGGGTTCGTAATTTTACCCGGAGTTTTACTTGGGTTCGTAATTTTACCCGGAGGTTTAGTTGGGTTCGTAATTTTACCCGGAGTTTTAGTTGGGTTCGTAATTTTACCCGGACTTTTTAGTTGGGTTCGTATTTTTTACCCGGACTTTTAGTTGGGTTCGTAATTTTACCCGGAGTTTTAGTTGGGTTCGTAATTTTACCAGGAGTTTTAGTTGAGTTCGTAATTTTACCCGGAGTTTTAGTTGGGTTCGTAATTTTACCCGGACTTTTTAGTTGGGTTCGTAATTTTACCCGGACTTTTTAGTTGGGTTCGTATTTTTTACCCGGAGTTTTAGTTGGGTTCGTAATTTTACCCGGAGTTTTAGTTGGGTTCGTAATTTTACCCGGACTTTTTAGTTGGGTTCGTATTTTTTACCCGGACTTTTAGTTGGGTTCGTAATTTTACCCGGAGTTTTAGTTGGGTTCGTATTTTTTACCCGGAGTTTTAGTTGGGTTCGTATTTTTTACCCGGAGTTTTAGTTGGGTTCGTATTTTTACCCGGAGTTTTAGTTGTGTTGGTAATTTTACCCGGAGTTTTAGTTGGGTTCATATTTTTTACCGGACTTTTTAGCTGGGTTCGTATTTTTTACCCGGAGTTTTAGTTGGTTTCGTATTTTTTACCCGGAGTTTTAGTTGGGTTCGTATTTTTACCCGGAGTTTTAGTTGGGTTCGTATTTTTACCCGGAGTTTTAGTTGGGTTCGTATTTTTTACCCGGACTTTTTAGTTGGGTTAGTATTTTTGCCCGGAGTTTTAGTTGGGTTCGTATTTTTTAGCCGGAGTTTTAGTTGGGTTCGTATTTTTTACCCGGAGTTTTAGTTGGGTTCGTATTTTTACCCGGAGTTTTAGTTGGGTTCGTAATTTTACCCGGAGTTTTAGTTGGGTTCGTAATTTTACCCGGAGTTTTAGTTGGGTTAGTAATTTTACCCGGACTTTTTATTTGGGTTCGTAATTTTACCCGGACTTTTTAGTTGGGTTCGTAATTTCACCCGGAGTTTTAGTTGGGTTCGTAATTTTACCCGGAGTTTTAATTGGGTTCGTAATTTTACCCGGAATTTTTAGTTGGGTTCGTATTTTTTACCCGGACTTTTAGTTGGGTTCGTAATTTTACCCGGAGTTTTAGTTGGGTTCGTAATTTTACCCGGAGTTTTAGTTGGGTTCGTAATTTTACCCGGAGTTTTACTTGGGTTCGTAATTTTACCCGGAGTTTTACTTGGGTTCGTAATTTTACCCGGAGTTTTAGTTGGGTTCGTAATTTTACCCGGAGTTTTAGTTGGGTTCGTAATCTTACCCGGACTTTTTAGTTGGGTTCGTATTTTTTACCCGGACTTTTAGTTGGGTTCGTAATTTTACCCGGAGTTTTAGTTGGGTTCGTAATTTTGCCCGGAGTTTTAGTTGGGTTCGTAATTTTACCCGGAGTTTTAGTTGGGTTCGTATTTTTTACCCGGAGTTTTAGTTGGGTTCGTATTTTTTACCCGGAGTTTTAGTTGGGTTCGTATTTTTACCCGGAGTTTTAGTTGTGTTGGTAATTTTACCCGGAGTTTTAGTTGGGTTCATATTTTTTACCGGACTTTTTAGTTGGGTTCGTATTTTTTACCCGGAGTTTTAGTTGGTTTCGTATTTTTTACCCGGAGTTTTAGTTGGGTTCGTATTTTTACCCGGAGTTTTAGTTGGGTTCGTATTTTTTAGCCGGAGTTTTAGTTGGGTTCGTATTTTTTACCCGGAGTTTTAGTTGGGTTAGTATTTTTACCCGGAGTTTTAGTTGGGTTCGTATTTTTACCCGGAGTTTTAGTTGGGTTCGTATTTTTTACCCGGAGTTTTAGTTGGGTTCGTATTTTTACCCGGAGTTTTAGTTGGGTTCGTATTTTTACCCGGAGTTTTAGTTGAGTTCGTATTTTTTACCCGGACTTTTTAGTTGGGTTAGTATTTTTGCCCGGAGTTTTAGTTGGGTTCGTATTTTTTTACCCGGAGTTTTAGTTGGGTTCTAAATGTTACCCGGACTTTTTTGTTTGGTTCGTATTTTTTACCCGGAGTTTTAGTTGGGTTCGTAATTTTACCCGGAGTTTTAGTTGAGTTCGTAATTTTACCCGGAGTTTTAGTTGGGTTAGTAATTTTACCCGGACTTTTTATTTGGGTTCGTAATTTTACCCGGACTTTTTAGTTGGGTTCGTAATTTTACCCGGAGTTTTAGTTGGGTTCGTAATTTTACCCGGAGTTTTACTTGGGTTCGTAATTTTACCCGGAATTTTTAGTTGGGTTCGTATTTTTTACCCGGACTTTTAGTTGGGTTCGTAATTTTACCCGGAGTTTTAGTTGGGTTCGTAATTTTACCCGGAGTTTTAGTTGGGTTCGTAATTTTACCCGGAGTTTTAGTTGGGTTCGTAATTTTACCCGGAGTTTTAGTTGAGTTCGTAATTTTACCCGGAGTTTTAGTTGGGTTAGTAATTTTACCCGGACTTTTTATTTGGGTTCGTAGTTTTACCCGGACTTTTTAGTTGGGTTCGTAATTTTACCCGGAGTTTTAGTTGGGTTCGTAATTTTACCCGGAGTTTTACTTGGGTTCGTAATTTTACCCGGACTTTTTAGTTGGGTTTGTATTTTTTACCCGGACTTTTAGTTGAGTTCGTAATTTTACCCGGAGTTTTAGTTGGGTTCGTAATTTTACCCGGAGTTTTAGTTGGGTTCGTAATTTTACCCGGAGTTTTACTTGGGTTCGTAATTTTACCCGGAGTTTTACTTGGGTTCGTAATTTTACCCGGAGTTTTAGTTGGGTTCGTAATTTTACCCGGAGTTTTAGTTGGGTTCGTAATTTTACCCGGACTTTTTAGTTGGGTTCGTATTTTTTACCCGGACTTTTAGTTGGGTTCGTAATTTTACCCGGAGTTTTAGTTGGGTTCGTAATTTTACCCGAAGTTTTAGTTGATTTCGTAATTTTACCCGGAGTTTTAGTTGGGTTCGTAATTTTACCCGGACTTTTTAGTTGGGTTCGTAATTTTACCCGGACTTTTTAGTTGGGTTCGTAATTTTACCCGGACTTTTTAGTTGGGTTCGTAATCTTACCCGGAGTTTTAGTTGGGTTCGTAATTTTACCCGGACTTTTTAGTTGGGTTCGAATTTTTTACCCGGACTTTTAGTTGGGTTCATAATTTTACCCGGAGTTTTAGTTGGGTTCGTAATTTTACCCGGACCTTTTAGTTGGGTTCGTATTTTGTACCCGGACTTTTAGTTGGGTTCGTAATTTTACCCGGAGTTTTAGTTGGGTTCGTAATTTTACCCGGAGTTTTAGTTGGGTTCGTAATTTTACCCGGAGTCTTGAGTTACCCGGACTTTTTAGTTGGGTTCGTATTTTTACCCGGACTTTTAGTTGGGTTCGTAATTTTACCCGGAGTTTTAGTTGGGTTCGTAATTTTACCCGGAGTTTTAGTTGGGTTCGTAATTTTACCCGGAGTTTTACTTGGGTTCGTAATTTTACCCGGAGTTTTACTTGGGTTCGTAATTTTACCCGGAGGTTTAGTTGGGTTCGTAATTTTACCCGGAGTTTTAGTTGGGTTCGTAATTTTACCCGGACTTTTTAGTTGGGTTCGTATTTTTTACCCGGACTTTTAGTTGGGTTCGTAATTTTACCCGGAGTTTTAGTTGGGTTCGTAATTTTACCAGGAGTTTTAGTTGAGTTCGTAATTTTACCCGGAGTTTTAGTTGGGTTCGTAATTTTACCCGGACTTTTTAGTTGGGTTCGTAATTTTACCCGGACTTTTTAGTTGGGTTCGTATTTTTTACCCGGAGTTTTAGTTGGGTTCGTAATTTTACCCGGAGTTTTAGTTGGGTTCGTAATTTTACCCGGACTTTTTAGTTGGGTTCGTATTTTTTACCCGGACTTTTAGTTGGGTTCGTAATTTTACCCGGAGTTTTAGTTGGGTTCGTATTTTTTACCCGGAGTTTTAGTTGGGTTCGTATTTTTTACCCGGAGTTTTAGTTGGGTTCGTATTTTTACCCGGAGTTTTAGTTGTGTTGGTAATTTTACCCGGAGTTTTAGTTGGGTTCATATTTTTTACCGGACTTTTTAGCTGGGTTCGTATTTTTTACCCGGAGTTTTAGTTGGTTTCGTATTTTTTACCCGGAGTTTTAGTTGGGTTCGTATTTTTACCCGGAGTTTTAGTTGGGTTCGTATTTTTACCCGGAGTTTTAGTTGGGTTCGTATTTTTTACCCGGACTTTTTAGTTGGGTTAGTATTTTTGCCCGGAGTTTTAGTTGGGTTCGTATTTTTTAGCCGGAGTTTTAGTTGGGTTCGTATTTTTTACCCGGAGTTTTAGTTGGGTTCGTATTTTTACCCGGAGTTTTAGTTGGGTTCGTAATTTTACCCGGAGTTTTAGTTGGGTTCGTAATTTTACCCGGAGTTTTAGTTGGGTTAGTAATTTTACCCGGACTTTTTATTTGGGTTCGTAATTTTACCCGGACTTTTTAGTTGGGTTCGTAATTTTACCCGGAGTTTTAGTTGGGTTCGTAATTTTACCCGGAGTTTTAATTGGGTTCGTAATTTTACCCGGAATTTTTAGTTGGGTTCGTATTTTTTACCCGGACTTTTAGTTGGGTTCGTAATTTTACCCGGAGTTTTAGTTGGGTTCGTAATTTTACCCGGAGTTTTAGTTGGGTTCGTAATTTTACCCGGAGTTTTACTTGGGTTCGTAATTTTACCCGGAGTTTTACTTGGGTTCGTAATTTTACCCGGAGTTTTAGTTGGGTTCGTAATTTTACCCGGAGTTTTAGTTGGGTTCGTAATTTTACCCGGACTTTTTAGTTGGGTTCGTATTTTTTACCCGGACTTTTAGTTGGGTTCGTAATTTTACCCGGAGTTTTAGTTGGGTTCGTAATTTTGCCCGGAGTTTTAGTTGGGTTCGTAATTTTACCCGGAGTTTTACTTGGGTTCGTAATTTTACCCGGAGTTTTACTTGGGTTCGTAATTTTACCCGGAGTTTTAGTTGGGTTCGTAATTTTACCCGGAGTTTTAGTTTGGTTCGTAATTTTACCCGGACTTTTTAGTTGGGTTCGTAATTTTACCCGGACTTTTTAGTTGGGTTCGTAATTTTACCCGGACTTTTTAGTTGGGTTCGTAATTTTACCCGGAGTTTCAGTTGGGTTCGTAATTTTACCCGGACTTTTTAGTTGGGTTCGAATTTTTTACCCGTACTTTTAGTTGGGTTCATAATTTTACCCGGAGTTTTAGTTGGGTTCGTAATTTTACCCGGACCTTTTAGTTGGGTTCGTATTTTGTACCCGGACTTTTAGTTGGGTTCATAATTTTACCCGGCATTTTAGTTGGGTTCGTAATTTTACCCGGAGTTTTAGTTGGGTTCGTAATTTTACCCGGAGTCTTGAGTTACCCGGACTTTTTAGTTGGGTTCGTATTTTTACCCGGACTTTTAGTTGGGTTCGTAATTTTACCCGGAGTTTTAGTTGGGTTCGTAATTTTACCCGGAGTTTTAGTTGGGTTCGTAATTTTACCCGGAGTTTTACTTGGGTTCGTAATTTTACCCGGAGTTTTACTTGGGTTCGTAATTTTACCCGGAGTTTTAGTTGAGTTCGTAATTTTACCCGGAGTTTTAGTTGGGTTCGTAATTTTACTCGGACTTTTTAGTTGGGTTCGTATTTTTTACCCGGACTTTTAGTTGGGTTCGTAATTTTACCCGGAGTTTTAGTTGGGTTCGTAATTTTACCCGGAGTTTTAGTTGAGTTCGTAACTTTACCCGGAGTTTTAGTTGGGTTCGTAATTTTACCCGGACTTTTTAGTTGGGTTCGTAATTTTACCCGGAGTTTTTAGTTGTGTTGGTAATTTTACCCGGAGTTTTAGTTGGGTTCATATTTTTTACCGGACTTTTTAGTTGGTTTCGTATTTTTTACCCGGAGTTTTAGTTGGGTTCGTATTTTTTACCCGGAGTTTTAGTTGGGTTCGTATTTTTACCCGGAGTTTTAGTTGGGTTCGTATTTTTACCCGGAGTTTTAGTTGGGTTCGTATTTTTTACCCGGACTTTTTAGTTGGGTTAGTATTTTTGCCCGGAGTTTTAGTTGGGTTCGTATTTTTTACCCGGAGTTTTAGTTGGGTTCGTATTTTTTACCCGGAGTTTTAGTTTGGTTCGTATTTTTACCCGGAGTTTTAGTTGGGTTCGTATTTTTACCCGGAGTTTTAGTTGGGTTCGTATTTTTTAACCGCAGTTTTAGTTGGGTTCGTATTTTTACCCGGAGCTTTAGTTGGGTTCGTATTTTTACCCGGAGTTTTAGTTGGGCTCGTATTTTTTACCCGGACTTTTTAGTTGGGTTAGTATTTTTGCCCGGAGTTTTAGTTGGGTTCGTATTTTTTTACCCGGAGTTTTAGTTGGGTTCTAAATGTTACCCGGACTTTTTTGTTTGGTTCGTATTTTTTACTCGGAGTTTTAGTTGGGTTCGTAATTTTACCCGGACTTTTTTGTTTGGTTCGTATTTTTTACCCGGAGTTTTAGTTGGTTTCGTAATTTTACCCGGAGTTTTAGTTGAGTTCGTAATTTTACCCGGAGTTTTAGTTGGGTTAGTAATTTTACCCGGACTTTTTATTTGGGTTGGTAATTTTACCCGGACTTTTTAGTTGGGTTCGTAATTTTACCCGGAGTTTTAGTTGGGTTCGTAATTTTACCCGGAGTTTTACTTGGGTTCGTAATTTTACCCGGAATTTTTAGTTGGGTTAGTATTTTTTACCCGGACTTTTAGTTGGGTTCGTAATTTTACCCGGAGTTTTAGTTGGGTTCGTAATTTTACCCGGAGTTTTAGTTGGGTTCGTAATTTTACCCGGAGTTTTACTTGGGTTCGTAATTTTACCCGGAGTTTTACTTGGGTTCGTAATTTTACCCGGAGTTTTAGTTGGGTTCGTAATTTTACCCGGAGTTTTAGTTGGGTTCATAATTTTACCCGGCATTTTAGTTGGGTTCGT
This sequence comes from Melinopterus prodromus, assembly GCA_964023965.1. Taxonomy (NCBI): domain Eukaryota; kingdom Metazoa; phylum Arthropoda; class Insecta; order Coleoptera; family Scarabaeidae; genus Melinopterus; species Melinopterus prodromus. Next base: position 58,394 of record CAXIES010000047.1, read on the forward strand.
AATTTTACCCGGAGTTTTAGTTGGGTTCGTAATTTTACCCGGAGTCTTGAGTTACCCGGACTTTTTAGTTGGGTTCGTATTTTTACCCGGACTTTTAGTTGGGTTCGTAATTTTACCCGGAGTTTTAGTTGGGTTCGTAATTTTACCCGGAGTTTTAGTTGTTTTCGTAATTTTACCCGGAGTTTTACTTGGGTTCGTAATTTTACCCGGAGTTTCACTTGGGTTCGTAATTTTACCCGGAGTTTTAGTTGAGTTCGTAATTTTACCCGGAGTTTTAGTTGGGTTCGTAATTTTACTCGGACTTTTTAGTTGGGTTCGTATTTTTTACCCGGACTTTTAGTTGGGTTCGTAATTTTACCCGGAGTTTTAGTTGGGTTCGTAATTTTACCCGGAGTTTTAGTTGAGTTCGTAACTTTACCCGGAGTTTTAGTTGGGTTCGTAATTTTACCCGGACTTTTTAGTTGGGTTCGTAATTTTACCCGGAGTTTTTAGTTGTGTTGGTAATTTTACCCGGAGTTTTAGTTGGGTTCATATTTTTTACCGGACTTTTTAGTTGGTTTCGTATTTTTTACCCGGAGTTTTAGTTGGGTTCGTATTTTTTACCCGGAGTTTTAGTTGGGTTCGTATTTTTACCCGGAGTTTTAGTTGGGTTCGTATTTTTACCCGGAGTTTTAGTTGGGTTCGTATTTTTTACCCGGACTTTTTAGTTGGGTTAGTATTTTTGCCCGGAGTTTTAGTTGGGTTCGTATTTTTTACCCGGAGTTTTAGTTGGGTTCGTATTTTTTACCCGGAGTTTTAGTTTGGTTCGTATTTTTACCCGGAGTTTTAGTTGGGTTCGTATTTTTACCCGGAGTTTTAGTTGGGTTCGTATTTTTTAACCGCAGTTTTAGTTGGGTTCGTATTTTTACCCGGAGCTTTAGTTGGGTTCGTATTTTTACCCGGAGTTTTAGTTGGGCTCGTATTTTTTACCCGGACTTTTTAGTTGGGTTAGTATTTTTGCCCGGAGTTTTAGTTGGGTTCGTATTTTTTTACCCGGAGTTTTAGTTGGGTTCTAAATGTTACCCGGACTTTTTTGTTTGGTTCGTATTTTTTACTCGGAGTTTTAGTTGGGTTCGTAATTTTACCCGGACTTTTTTGTTTGGTTCGTATTTTTTACCCGGAGTTTTAGTTGGTTTCGTAATTTTACCCGGAGTTTTAGTTGAGTTCGTAATTTTACCCGGAGTTTTAGTTGGGTTAGTAATTTTACCCGGACTTTTTATTTGGGTTGGTTATTTTACCCGGACTTTTTAGTTGGGTTCGTAATTTTACCCGGAGTTTTAGTTGGGTTCGTAATTTTACCCGGAGTTTTACTTGGGTTCGTAATTTTACCCGGAATTTTTAGTTGGGTTCGTATTTTTTACGCGGACTTTTAGTTGGGTTCGTAATTTTACCCGGAGTTTTAGTTGGGTTCGTAATTTTACCCGGAGTTTTAGTTGGGTTCGTAATTTTACCCGGAGTTTTACTTGGGTTCGTAATTTTACCCGGAGTTTTACTTGGGTTCGTAATTTTACCCGGAGTTTTAGTTGGGTTCGTAATTTTACCCGGAGTTTTAGTTGGGTTCGTAATTTTACCCGGACTTTTTAGTTGGGTTCGTATTTTTTACCCGGACTTTTAGTTGGGTTCGTAATTTTACCCGGAGTTTTAGTTGGGTTCGTAATTTTACCCGGAGTTTTAGTTGGGTTCGTAATTTTACCCGGAGTTTTACTTGGGTTCGTAATTTTACCCGGAGTTTTACTTGGGTTCGTAATTTTACCCGGAGTTTTAGTTGGGTTCGTAATTTTACCCGGAGTTTTAGTTTGGTTCGTAATTTTACCCGGACTTTTTAGTTGGGTTCGTAATTTTACCCGGACTTTTTAGTTGGGTTCGTAATTTTACCCGGACTTTTTAGTTGGGTTCGTAATTTTACCCGGAGTTTCAGTTGGGTTCGTAATTTTACCCGGACTTTTTAGTTGGGTTCGAATTTTTTACCCGTACTTTTAGTTGGGTTCATAATTTTACCCGGAGTTTTAGTTGGGTTCGTAATTTTACCCGGACCTTTTAGTTGGGTTCGTATTTTGTACCCGGACTTTTAGTTGGGTTCGTAATTTTACCCGGCATTTTAGTTGGGTTCGTAATTTTACCCGGAGTTTTAGTTGGGTTCGTAATTTTACCCGGAGTCTTGAGTTACCCGGACTTTTTAGTTGGGTTCGTATTTTTACCCGGACTTTTAGTTGGGTTCGTAATTTTACCCGGAGTTTTAGTTGGGTTCGTAATTTTACCCGGAGTTTTAGTTGGGTTCGTAATTTTACCCGGAGTTTTACTTGGGTTCGTAATTTTACCCGGAGTTTTACTTGGGTTCGTAATTTTACCCGGAGTTTTAGTTGGGTTCGTAATTTTACCCGGAGTTTTAGTTGGGTTCGTAATTTTACTCGGACTTTTTAGTTGGGTTCGTATTTTTTACCCGGACTTTTAGTTGGGTTCGTAATTTTACCCGGAGTTTTAGTTGGGTTCGTAATTTTGCCCGGAGTTTTAGTTGAGTTCGTAACTTTACCCGGAGTTTTAGTTGGGTTCGTAATTTTACCCGGACTTTTTAGTTGGGTTCGTAATTTTACCCGGAGTTTTTAGTTGTGTTGGTAATTTTACCCGGAGTTTTAGTTGGGTTCATATTTTTTACCGGACTTTTTAGTTGGGTTCGTATTTTTTACCCGGAGTTTTAGTTGGGTTCGTATTTTTTACCCGGAGTTTTAGTTGGGTTCGTATTTTTACCAGGAGTTTTAGTTGGGTTCGTATTTTTACCCGGAGTTTTAGTTGGGTTCGTATTTTTTACCCGGACTTTTTAGTTGGGTTAGTATTTTTGCCCGGAGTTTTAGTTGGGTTCGTATTTTTTACCCGGAGTTTTAGTTGGATTCGTATTTTTTACCCGGAGTTTTAGTTGGGTTCGTATTTTTACCCGGAGTTTTAGTTGGGTTCGTATTTTTACCCGGAGTTTTAGTTGGGTTCGTATTTTTTAACCGCAGTTTTAGTTGGGTTCGTATTTTTACCCGGAGCTTTAGTTGGGTTCGTATTTTTACCCGGAGTTTTAGTTGGGCTCGTATTTTTTACCCGGACTTTTTAGTTGGGTTAGTATTTTTGCCCGGAGTTTTAGTTGGGTTCGTATTTTTTTACCCGGAGTTTTAGTTGGGTTCTAAATGTTTCCCGGACTTTTTTGTTTGGTTCGTATTTTTTACTCGGAGTTTTAGTTGGGTTCGTAATTTTACCCGCACTTTTTAGTTGGGTTCGTAATTTTACCCGGAGTTTTAGTTGGGTTCGTAATTTTACCCGGAGTTTTAGTTGGGTTCGTAATTTTACCCGGAGTTTTAGTTGGGTTCGTAATTTTACCCGGAGTTTTAGTTGGGTTCGTAATTTTACCCGGACTTTTTAGTTGGGTTCGTATTTTTTACCCGGACTTTTAGTTGGGTTCGTAATTTTACCCGGAGTTTTACTTGGGTTCGTAATTTTACCCGGAGTTTTAGTTGGGTTCGTAATTTTACCCGGAGTTTTAGTTGGGTTCGTAATTTTACCCGACTTTTTAGTTGGGTTCGCATTTTTTACCCGGACTTTTAGTTGGGTTCGTAATTTTACCCGGAGTTTTAGTTGGGTTCGTAATTTTACCCGGAGTTTTAGTTGAGTTCGTAATTTTACCCGGAGTTTTAGTTGGGTTCGTAATTTTACCCGGACTTTTTAGTTGGGTTCGTAATTTTACCCGGACTTTTTAGTTGGGTTCGTATTTTTTACCCGGAGTTTTAGTTGGGTTCGTAATTTTACCCGGAGTTTTAGTTGGGTTCGTAATTTTACCCGGACTTTTTAGTTGTGTTGGTAATTTTACCCGGAGTTTTAGTTGGGTTCATATTTTTTACCGGACTTTTTAGTTGGGTTCGTATTTTTTACCCGGAGTTTTAGTTGGGTTCGTATTTTTTACCCGGAGTTTTAGTTGGGTTCGTATTTCACCCGGAGTTTTAGTTGGGTTCGTATTTTTACCCGGAGTTTTAGTTGGGTTCGTATTTTTTACCCGGACTTTTTAGTTGGGTTAGTATTTTTGCCTGGAGTTTTAGTTGGGTTCGTATTTTTTACCCGGACTTTTAGTTGGGTTCGTAATTTTACCCGGAGTTTTAGTTGGGTTCGTAATTTTACCCGTAGTTTTAGTTGAGTTCGTAATTTTACCCGGAGTTTTAGTTGGGTTAGTAATTTTACCCGGACTTTTTATTTGGGTTCGTAATTTTACCCGGACTTTTTAGTTGGGTTCGTAATTTTACCCGGAGTTTTAGTTGGGTTCGTAATTTTACCCGGAGTTTTACTTGGGTTCGTAATTTTACCCGGACTTTTTAGTTGGGTTCGTATTTTTTACCCGGACTTTTAGTTGGGTTCGTAATTTTACCCGGAGTTTTAGTTGGGTTCGTAATTTTACCCGGAGTTTTAGTTGGGTTCGTAATTTTACCCGGAGTTTTACTTGGGTTCGTAATTTTGCCCGGAGTTTTACTTGGGTTCGTAATTTTACCCGGAGTTTTAGTTGGGTTCGTAATTTTACCCGGAGTTTTAGTTGGGTTCGTAATTTTACCCGGACTTGTTAGTTGGGTTCGTATTTTTTACCCGGACTTTTAGTTGGGTTCCTAATTTTACCCGGAGTTTTAGTTGGGTTCGTAATTTTACCCGGAGTTTTACTTGGGTTCGTAATTTTACCCGGAATTTTTAGTTGGGTTCGTATTTTTTACCCGGACTTTTAGTTGGGTTTGTAATTTTACCCGGAGTTTTAGTTGGGTTCGTAATTTTGCCTGGAGTTTTAGTTGGGTTCGTATTTTTTACCCGGAGTTTTAGTTGGGTTCGTATTTTTTACCCGGAGTTTTAGTTGGGTTCGTATTTTTACCCGGTGTTTTAGTTGGGTTCGTATTTTTACCCGGAGTTTTAGTTGGGTTCGTATTTTTTAACCGCAGTTTTTGTTGGGTTCGTATTTTTACCCGGAGCTTTAGTTGGGTTCGTATTTTTACCCGGAGTTTTAGTTGGGTTCGTATTTTTTACCCGGACTTTTTAGTTGGGTTAGTATTTTTGCCCGGAGTTTTAGTTGGGTTCGTATTTTTTTACCCGGAGTTTTAGTTGGGTTCTAAATGTTACCCGGACTTTTTTGTTTGGTTCGTATTTTTTACCCGGAGTTTTAGTTGGGTTCGTAATTTTACCCGCACTTTTTAGCTGGGTTCGTAATTTTACCCGGAGTTTTAGTTGGGTTCGTAATTTTACCCGGAGTTTTAGTTGGGTTCGTAATTTTACCCGGAGTTTTAGTTGGGTTCGTAATTTTACCCGGAGTTTTAGTTGGGTTCGTAATTTTACCCGGACTTTTTAGTTGGGTTCGTATTTTTTACCCGGACTTTTAGTTGGGTTCGTAATTTTACCCGGAGTTTTAGTTGGGTTCGTAATTTTACCCGTAGTTTTAGTTGAGTTCGTAATTTTACCCGGAGTTTTAGTTGGGTTAGTAATTTTACCCGGACTTTTTATTTGGGTTCGTAATTTTACCCGGACTTTTTAGTTGGGTTCGTAATTTTACCCGGAGTTTTAGTTGGGTTCGTAATTTTACCCGGAGTTTTACTTGGGTTCGTAATTTTACCCGGACTTTTTAGTTGGGTTCGTATTTTTTACCCGGACTTTTAGTTGGGTTCGTAATTTTACCCGGAGTTTTAGTTGGGTTCGTAATTTTACCCGGAGTTTTAGTTGGGTTCGTAATTTTACCCGGAGTTTTACTTGGGTTCGTAATTTTACCCGGAGTTTTACTTGGGTTCGAATTTTTACCCGGAGCTTTAGTTGGGTTCGTATTTTTACCCGGAGTTTTAGTTGGGCTCGTATTTTTTACCCGGACTTTTTAGTTGGGTTAGTATTTTTGCCCGGAGTTTTAGTTGGGTTCGTATTTTTTTACCCGGAGTTTTAGTTGGGTTCTAAATGTTACCCGGACTTTTTTGTTTGGTTCGTATTTTTTACTCGGAGTTTTAGTTGGGTTCGTAATTTTACCCGCACTTTTTAGTTGGGTTCGTAATTTTACCCGGAGTTTTAGTTGGGTGCGTAATTTTACCCGGAGTTTTAGTTGGGTTCGTAATTTTACCCGGAGTTTTAGTTGGGTTCGTAATTTTACCCGGAGTTTTAGTTGGGTTCGTAATTTTACCCGGACTTTTTAGTTGGGTTCGTATTTTTTACCCGGACTTTTAGTTGGGTTCGTAATTTTACCCGGAGTTTTACTTGGGTTCGTAATTTTACCCGGAGTTTTAGTTGGGTTATTAATTTTACCCGGAGTTTTAGTTGGGTTCGTAATTTTACCCGACTTTTTAGTTGGGTTCGCATTTTTTACCCGGACTTTTAGTTGGGTTCGTAATTTTACCCGGAGTTTTAGTTGGGTTCGTAATTTTACCCGGAGTTTTAGTTGAGTTCGTAATTTTACCCGGAGTTTTAGTTGGGTTCGTAATTTTACCCGGACTTTTTAGTTGGGTTCGTAATTTTACCCGGACTTTTTAGTTGGGTTCGTATTTTTTACCCGGAGTTTTAGTTGGGTTCGTAATTTTACCCGGAGTTTTAGTTGGGTTCGTAATTTTACCCGGACTTTTTAGTTGTGTTGGTAATTTTACCCGGAGTTTTAGTTGGGTTCATATTTTTTACCGGACTTTTTAGTTGGGTTCGTATTTTTTACCCGGAGTTTTAGTTGGGTTCGTATTTTTTACCCGGAGTTTTAGTTGGGTTCGTATTTCACCCGGAGTTTTAGTTGGGTTCGTATTTTTACCCGGAGTTTTAGTTGGGTTCGTATTTTTTACCCGGACTTTTTAGTTGGGTTAGTATTTTTGCCTGGAGTTTTAGTTGGGTTCGTATTTTTTACCCGGAGTTTTAGTTGGGTTCGTATTTTTTACCCGGAGTTTTAGTTGGGTTCGTATTTTTACCCGGAGTTTTAGTTGGGTTCGTATTTTTACCCGGAGTTTTAGTTGGGTTCGTATTTTTTACCCCGAGTTTTAGTTGGGTTCGTATTTCACCCGGAGTTTTAGTTGGGTTCGTAATTTTACCCGGACTTTTTAGTTGGGTTCGTAATTTTACCCGGACTTTTTAGTTGGGTTCGTATTTTTTACCCGGAGTTTTAGTTGGGTTCGTAATTTTACCCGGAGTTTTAGTTGGGTTCGTAATTTTACCCGGACTTTTTAGTTGTGTTGGTAATTTTAGCCGGAGTTTTAGTTGGGTTCATATTTTTTACCGGACTTTTTAGTTGGGTTCGTATTTTTTACCCGGAGTTTTAGTTGGGTTCGTATTTTTTACCCGGAGTTTTAGTTGGGTTCGTATTTCACCCGGAGTTTTAGTTGGGTTCGTATTTTTACCCGGAGTTTTAGTTGGGTTCGTATTTTTTACCCGGACTTTTTAGTTGGGTTAGTATTTTTGCCTGGAGTTTTAGTTGGGTTCGTATTTTTTACCCGGAGTTTTAGTTGGGTTCGTATTTTTTACCCGGAGTTTTAGTTGGGTTCGTATTTTTACCCGGAGTTTTAGTTGGGTTCGTATTTTTACCCGGAGTTTTAGTTGGGTTCGTATTTTTTAACCGCAGTTTTTGTTGGGTTCGTATTTTTACCCGGAGGTTTAGTTGGGTTCGTATTTTTACCCGGAGTTTTAGTTGGGTTCGTATTTTTTACCCGGACTTTTTAGTTGGGTTAGTATTTTTGCCCGGAGTTTTAGTTGGGTTCGTATTTTTTTACCCGGAGTTTTAGTTGGGTTCTAAATGTTACCCGGACTTTTTTGTTTGGTTCGTATTTTTTACCCGGAGTTTTAGTTGGGTTCGTAATTTTACCCGCACTTTTTAGCTGGGTTCGTAATTTTACCCGGAGTTTTAGTTGGGTTCGTAATTTTACCCGGAGTTTTAGTTGGGTTCGTAATTTTACCCGGAGTTTTAGTTGGGTTCGTAATTTTACCCGGAGTTTTAGCTGGGTTCGTAATTTTACCCGGACTTTTTAGTTGGGTTCGTATTTTTTACCCGGACTTTTAGTTGGGTTCGTAATTTTACCCGGAGTTTTAGTTGGGTTCGTAATTTTACCCGTAGTTTTAGTTGAGTTCGTAATTTTACCCGGAGTTTTAGTTGGGTTAGTAATTTTACCCGGACTTTTTATTTGGGTTCGTAATTTTACCCGGACTTTTTAGTTGGGTTCGTAATTTTACCCGGAGTTTTAGTTGGGTTCGTAATTTTACCCGGAGTTTTACTTGGGTTCGTAATTTTACCCGGACTTTTTAGTTGGGTTCGTATTTTTTACCCGGACTTTTAGTTGGGATCGTAATTTTACCCGGAGTTTTAGTTGGGTTCGTAATTTTACCCGGAGTTTTAGTTGGGTTCGTAATTTTACCCGGAGTTTTACTTGGGTTCGTAATTTTACCCGGAGTTTTACTTGGGTTCGTAATTTTACCCGGAGTTTTAGTTGGGATCGTAATTTTACCCGGAGTTTTAGTTGGGTTCGTAATTTTACCCGGACTTGTTAGTTGGGTTCGTATTTTTTACCCGGACTTTTAGTTGGGTTCGTAATTTTACCCGGAGTTTTAGTTGGGTTCGTAATTTTACCCGGAGTTTTACTTGGGTTCGTAATTTTACCCGGAATTTTTAGTTGGGTTCGTATTTTTTACTCGGACTTTTAGTTGGGTTCGTAATTTTACCCGGAGTTTTAGTTGGGTTCGTAATTTTGCCTGGAGTTTTAGTTGGGTTCGTATTTTTTACCCGGAGTTTTAGTTGGGTTCGTATTTTTTACCCGGAGTTTTAGTTGGGTTCGTATTTTTACCCGGAGTTTTAGTTGGGTTCGTATTTTTACCCGGAGTTTTAGTTGGGTTCGTATTTTTTAACCGCAGTTTTTGTTGGGTTCGTATTTTTACCCGGAGCTTTAGTTGGGTTCGTATTTTTACCCGGAGTTTTAGTTGGGTTCGTATTTTTTACCCGGACTTTTTAGTTGGGTTAGTATTTTTGCCCGGAGTTTTAGTTGGGTTCGTATTTTTTTACCCGGAGTTTTAGTTGGGTTCTAAATGTTACCCGGACTTTTTTGTTTGGTTCGTATTTTTTACCCGGAGTTTTAGTTGGGTTCGTAATTTTACCCGCACTTTTTAGCTGGGTTCGTAATTTTACCCGGAGTTTTAGTTGGGTTCGTAATTTCACCCGGAGTTTTAGTTGGGTTCGTAATTTTACCCGGAGTTTTAGTTGGGTTCGTAATTTTACCCGGAGTTTTAGTTGGGTTCGTAATTTTACCCGGACTTTTTAGTTGGGTTCGTATTTTTTACCCGGACTTTTAGTTGGGTTCGTAATTTTACCCGGAGTTTTAGTTGGGTTCGTAATTTTACCCGTAGTTTTAGTTGAGTTCGTAATTTTACCCGGAGTTTTAGTTGGGTTAGTAATTTTACCCGGACTTTTTATTTGGGTTCGTAATTTTACCCGGACTTTTTAGTTGGGTTCGTAATTTTACCCGGAGTTTTACTTGGGTTCGTAATTTTACCCGGACTTTTTAGTTGGGTTCGTATTTTTTACCCGGACTTTTAGTTGGGTTCGTAATTTTACCCGGAGTTTTATTTGGGTTCGTAATTTTACCCGGAGTTTTAGTTGGGTTCGTAATTTTACCCGTAGTTTTACTTGGGTTCGTAATTTTACCCGGAGTTTTACTTGGGTTCGTAATTTTACCCGGAGTTTTAGTTGGGTTCGTAATTTTACCTGGAGTTTTAGTTGGGTTCGTAATTTTACCCGGACTTGTTAGTTGGGTTCGTATTTTTTACCCGGACTTTTAGTTGGGTTCGTAATTTTACCCGGAGTTTTAGTTGGGTTCGTAATTTTACCCGGAGTTTTACTTGGGTTCGTAATTTTACCCGGAATTTTTAGTTGGGTTCGTATTTTTTACCCGGCCTTTTAGTTGGGTTCGTAATTTTACCCGGAGTTTTAGTTGGGTTCGTAATTTTACCCGGAGTTTTAGTTGGGTTCGTATTTTTACCCGGAGTTTTACTTGGGTTCGTAATTTTACCCGGAGTTTTAGTTTTGTTAGTATTTTTGCCTGGAGTTTTAGTTGGGTTCGTATTTTTTACCCGGAGTTTTAGTAGGGTTCGTATTTTTTACCCGGAGTTTTAGTTGGGTTCGTATTTTTACCCGGAGTTTTAGTTGGGTTCGTATTTTTACCCGGAGTTTTAGTTGGGTTCGTATTTTTTAACCGCAGTTTTTGTTGGGTTCGTATTTTTACCCGGAGGTTTAGTTGGGTTCGTATTTTTACCCGGAGTTTTAGTTGGGTTCGTATTTTTTACCCGGACTTTTTAGTTGGGTTAGTATTTTTGCCCGGAGTTTTAGTTGGGTTCGTATTTTTTTACCCGGAGTTTTAGTTGGGTTCTAAATGTTACCCGGACTTTTTTGTTTGGTTCGTATTTTTTACCCGGAGTTTTAGTTGGGTTCGTAATTTTACCCGCACTTTTTAGCTGGGTTCGTAATTTTACCCGGAGTTTTAGTTGGGTTCGTAATTTTACCCGGAGTTTTAGTTGGGTTCGTAATTTTACCCGGAGTTTTAGTTGGGTTCGTAATTTTACCCGGAGTTTTAGTTGGGTTCGTAATTTTACCCGGACTTTCTAGTTGGGTTCGTATTTTTTACCCGGACTTTTAGTTGGGTTCGTAATTTTACCCGGAGTTTTAGTTGGGTTCGTAATTTTACCCGTAGTTTTAGTTGAGTTCGTAATTTTACCCGGAGTTTTAGTTGGGTTAGTAATTTTACCCGGACTTTTTATTTGGGTTCGTAATTTTACCCGGACTTTTTAGTTGGGTTCGTAATTTTACCCGGAGTTTTAGTTGGGTTCGTAATTTTACCCGGAGTTTTACTTGGGTTCGTAATTTTACCCGGACTTTTTAGTTGGGTTCGTATTTTTTACCCGGACTTTTAGTTGGGATCGTAATTTTACCCGGAGTTTTAGTTGGGTTCGTAATTTTACCCGGAGTTTTAGTTGGGTTCGTAATTTTACCCGGAGTTTTACTTGGGTTCGTAATTTTACCCGGAGTTTTACTTGGGTTCGTAATTTTACCCGGAGTTTTAGTTGGGTTCGTAATTTTACCCGGAGTTTTAGTTGGGTTCGTAATTTTACCCGGACTTGTTAGTTGGGTTCGTATTTTTTACCCGGACTTTTAGTTGGGTTCGTAATTTTACCCGGAGTTTTAGTTGGGTTCGTAATTTTACCCGGAGTTTTACTTGGGTTCGTAATTTTACCCGGAATTTTTAGTTGGGTTCGTATTTTTTACCCGGACTTTTAGTTGGGTTCGTAATTTTACCCGGAGTTTTAGTTGGGTTCGTAATTTTGCCTGGAGTTTTAGTTGGGTTCGTATTTTTTACCCGGAGTTTTAGTTGGGTTCGTATTTTTTACCCGGAGTTTTAGTTGGGTTCGTATTTTTACCCG
>CAXIES010000048.1:0-12361 GCA_964023965.1 Melinopterus prodromus
ACCAAACTTCCATCTAGCCCCAATAGGTGTCACGACGGGTTTGTTTAATTCGAAAACTCGGATTGCAGGTCCTGAAGTGACAAATAAAACCTATAAATTTCCATCGCCTCTGTAGCTCAACTGGGAGAGCTTTCAACCGGCAATTGGAGGGTTCCTGGTTCAAATCCAGGCGGAGGTGTTTTTTCCAAAAATTATCCTCACCTGGGTTAATTATCATTCGCTTCTTTAGTTTGATTCTATATTACTGACGAGTTTACGTAATAACCATTTTCCCTTGAATTTATTCATCTATATGAGCTGTTTAGCAATAAACATTAGCGATTCCTAGTTACCAAACTTCCATCTAGCCCCAATAGGTGTCACGACGGGTTTGTTTAATTCGAAAACTCGGATTGCAGGTCCTGAAGTTTCAAATGAAACCTATAAATTTCCATCGCCTCTGTAGCTCAACTGGGAGAGCTTTCAACCGGCAATTGGAGGGTTCCTGGTTCAAATCCAGGCGGAGGTGTTTTTTCCAAAAATTATCCTCACCTGGGTTAATTATCATTCGCTTCTTTAGTTTGATTCTATATTACTGACGAGTTTACGTAATAACCATTTTCCCTTGAATTTATTCATCTATATGAGCTGTTTAGCAATAAACATTAGCGATTCCTAGTTACCAAACTTCCATCTAGCCCCAATAGGTGTCACGACGGGTTTGTTTAATTCGAAAACTCGGATTGCAGGTCCTGAAGTGACAAATAAAACCTATAAATTTCCATCGCCTCTGTAGCTCAACTGGGAGAGCTTTCAACCGGCAATTGGAGGGTTCCTGGTTCAAATCCAGGCGGAGGTGTTTTTTCCAAAAATTATCCTCACCTGGGTTAATTATCATTCGCTTCTTTAGTTTGATTCTATATTACTGACGAGTTTACGTAATAACCATTTTCCCTTGAATTTATTCATCTATATGAGCTGTTTAGCAATAAACATTAGCGATTCCTAGTTACCAAACTTCCATCTAGCCCCAATAGGTGTCACGACGGGTTTGTTTAATTCGAAAACTCGGATTGCAGGTCCTGAAGTGACAAATAAAACCTATAAATTTCCATCGCCTCTGTAGCTCAACTGGGAGAGCTTTCAACCGGCAATTGGAGGGTTCCTGGTTCAAATCCAGGCGGAGGTGTCTTTTCCAAAAATTATCCTCACCTGGGTTAATTATCATTCGCTTCTTTAGTTTGATTCTATATTACTGACGAGTTTACGTAATAACCATTTTCCCTTGAATATATATATATATATATATATATATATATATATATATATATATATATATATATATATATATATATATATATATATATATATATATATATATATATATATATATATATATATATATATATATATATATATATATATAAATGTATATATTCCTCCTCTTTCTAGTAATCATTGTTTTTAGACATTTACAAAGACCTACTGAGTGATTTCGAACCGGTCATGTTTCATATGGGTGGAGATGAGGTTTCGCTATTGTGCTGGACGAATAATGACGCGATTGCAGACTGGATGATGGAAAAAAGGTGGATGGCAGATAAGGAACATGCCATGAATCTGTGGGATATCTTCCAAACTGAGGCTTACAAGCGGCTGTCAATCCACGTCAAAACAGACACACCCATAATATTATGGTACAGTGACCTAATTTCTAACAAGTACATATCAAACACAACATACATTGTCCAAATATGGAATAGTAAGAGCAACACCAATCAACTTTTAAAATTAGGATTCCGTATTATACTGAGCTCTGTTGATAATCTATACTTGGACTGCGGTCCAGTACCGTGGTGTAGTGTTTACAACACCTGGGAAAGAATTTATGAATATAAACCTTCGTTAGTTATAGGTAATTACTTTTTTTTACAAAACAAGCCCTCATTTTTGATTTTATCAAAACTCTACAGGTAAAGTTACAATGGAAGAAAGTGATTTAGTTTTGGGTGCTGAAGTGGCAGCGTGGTCTGAGAGAATTGATGAGTCCTACTTGGACAGTAGGATTTGGCCTAGGGCATCATCAATGGCAGAAGTTCTGTGGTCGGAACCTTTAATTAACACAAGCGAAGCTAAGCAAAGATTTTACGTACATCGCGATAGATTGGTCATGGCAGGGATTGGTGCTGAAGCCGTGGAGAATGAATGGTGCGTCCAAAATGATGGCCAATGCCTAGATTTGTAACTACAAACATCGCAGTTAATATCTATAATATTAAGGTGTTAGAATCGTTAATTTAATGTCAAATAAATGTTCTTATTTTCTTCTTCTAGTATTGTATCAAGCTATTTTTGTATTTTAGCAGAGTTTTACTTAAACTATCGTTAAGCTCCATATGTGTGGAGCCTAACTTTGCCTTGCTTAAGCTCCGCTAAACCGCAATTGAAAAACCCGCCCTTAACCAATGTCAATTAACTGATGTATTTTGCTTTCAACTCTTTCAATCAAAATTGTCGATATAGAACGGCGAATGGACGTAATTTACATTATAAGTATAGTCACATTATAAAACAATTTTATTTAAGGTATTTATAATTTATAATAAAACAAGAACTGTTTGAATACAAACTTTTTTCACTGCCAACTCTGGCAAGTAACCAATTAGCGTTTATAAATTATAAAAATACATCAGGCAAACTCTGTACGATGTGAGGATGAATAGACAAATAAAAAGAAAATTCGGCTGTGCCAATCATGTCGTGGTTTGGAAAAATGCTGATGTATGAAAAATCCGAAAGAAAAATTACAAAATGTACGCTGCCTCATAACAACTTAAACTAAACTAAACAATTAATTTGACAAAGATATGGTTGGCGTTTTTGTGATCTCGCTTATATGTTGAGAAACCCAAATGGTTAAATTGGGGTAAAACTACGCATGGTTAAGTTTTCTAAAGTATATTTAACCATTTTTTATTTTCAAGAACGGATCTCAACATATCTACTTTAACTGCGATTAATATATTCGTTATGGATGGGGAATATCACGGTGTTTCAGAAATGACGGCTAACCTTGAAGGAGCATATCCACCAAGGACAGAGAAGCAGTTTTGGTCAAATAACGTACATATAGCTTATTTCAAAGTTTTAAGTACTAACGAAATTCTATTGAAGAAATCGTCCGAAGTCCGGCCCTGGTAAATATCCGATCGCTCATGACCCGAATACGGTAGCAAACGTCCGTATAGACATTTATCATGGAAAATTAGAGAGATTAGTATGTACCTAATCCATAAATGTGATGCGGATTTACAAACATTGTGATTGCTAAGCGATATCCGTCGAACAAAACAAACCGACTTAACACAGCAACTGCTGGCACCGGGTATTTTGTCTTAAGTTGGTATGAAATGTTAAGAGACGGATCAGAGGATGGTATTAGAGAGCAAGCGTCTGAGACTTTGGCGCGAGAATGTAGAGCGACAAAGAAGGACGCAAAAGATTCATCCTGGTGGGTTTGGGTATTCACGGGATAAAGTTATGTTTTTGAGGGTCCTTAGCCCTCAAGTCTCTGGTGTTTATTCTCCGTCTCATCTATTGTTTAAAAATGCGTAAGTTGTTAATAGAGTTTTATTAAAACTTCCCCCCCCTTGACTTCATATTAGGAGAAAAAGGACAACACGACAAGTTGCCCCAAAAGCACAATAATCTCGCTCAGCAGTATATTATATAGTTTCTGACAAATGTCATAATCTATTACCAAAGAACGCCCTTAGATGCATGGGAACAAAAACCATTATACAGCCTCACATGTGATAAGATTACATGTTTTCTATTACAAACCAACGCGCGATAACGTTGATCTCATAACAGAGCAATAGCAATAATCATCACATTCCTCCCCGTTAAATAAAATAATGATTACAAAAATAATGCCAATTATTATAGTAGAATATTGGCGATTTTCTTGCGCTGAGCAGGGACTGAATCCGTCTTTCTTTATTAATTTTCTTAAGAATGCGTTGTTTGGTCATACGTTATTTGACAAAGCGTCCTTGGGATTAGGCTCGTTCAAGGGTAGCCGTTATTTCTGAAACACCTGTATATCAGCACGACAACAAAGGTACTCGTCACGACAAAGGCGTACACGACAGAATGTGTGTTTCGTCAAAGTGGTACCAACCTAACATTTCCTATAATCCTATACAGAAATATAACCATTTTTTAATTATTTTTTTAAATACATATTTCTCAAAAAGCATCACAATAAACGTTGATGTCACTCCTGTCGAAAACCATATAGCGCGACTCGCTCACATGCGACGGCGACGCTCCGCGTTCGGCGACGCGCCGCATCACCGCTCGTCGCGCTATTCCATACTTTCAGCACTTGTGACATAAATAACTATTATTCTAATGACGTAGTGTAGGTAGTGTCAAATGCTGATGCTTTGACAATACCTACGATTTATCTCAATAAAATAGATTCTCATGCAGCTAAATTATTAATTTTATATAATGTATAATAAAGTCATGTGCCTGGACACATCAGATTTTTTTAATTTCTTTATAATACATCCTTCCTCCATGTCATACATAGTATGGCAAGTATTGTAATCGTGCCGAAATTTTTTTTGTGTTTTTATCGGAAACATGTCGTTTCGGGCCCCCGAATATTTTTGAACAAGGTACAAAAAAATTCTGTGTGTGTGTGTGGGTATTTACTGTGTATATGTATGTGTATGTGCGTACCCGATTTTTGTGGAGATGATTTTGGAGAAACTACTAAAGGTAACGAACTACTAAAGGCACGAAACTTCATATTTAGAAGTCTCATGATCAAACATAGGGCTGAAAAGCTTTTTGTTCAAAAGGGCCCAAAGGGACTGGATGTTTACTTTAAGCATTTTTCAAGCATTTTGCAAATGAGCCGACATTTCTGTAATCTCGTCAAAATAGTTAAGGGTGCGGAAACCGGGCACATTTTAACTTTGGCCGCGTGATGGCGCCACCCACCCTACATGCTTATTTTTCTATTTTATTATACTAAATTTCAACATCGAGAACGCCAGCGGCCAGCGCGCCACTTCGGATGCCGTGTTTGTCACGTGTTCGCCCTTCCCCTGCTGGCTGCTGCATACCTGTGCATTTTCATACCTATTCCACACTATTCCTTGTTATTTCATATTTCACAGCGATGTGCGGTCGTAGACATCGCGCGCCCGGCACGGCGTAAAAAATACCCTGGAAACGTTATCCATATTTTTTCAACCGATATTTATTATTTATTTATTACTTAGTATTTATTTATTATTTATTTATTATTTATCTATTATTTATCTATTGTTTATCTATTGTTTATCTATTATTTATCTATTATTTATCTATTATTTATCTATTATTTATCTATTATTTATCTATTGTTTATCTATGGTTTATCTATTGTTTATCTATTGTTTATATATTGTTTATCTATTGTTTATCTATTATTTATGTATTATTTATCTATTATTTATGTATTATTTATCTATTATTTATCTATTATTTATCTATTATTTATCTATTATTTATCTATTATTTATCTATTATTTATCTATCATTTATCTATTATTTATCTATCATTTATCTATAATTTATCTATCATTTATCTATCATTTATCTATCATTTATCTATTATTTATCTATTATTTATCTATTATTTATCTATTATTTATCTATTATTTATCTATTATTTATCTATTATTTATCTATTATTTATCTATTATTTATCTATTATTTATCTATTATTTATCTATTATTTATCTATTATTTATCTATTATTTATCTATTATTTATCTATTATTTATCTATTATTTATCTATTATTTATCTATTATTTATCTATTATTTATCTATTATTTATCTATTATTTATCTATTATTTATCTATTATTTATCTATTATTTATCTATTATTTATCTATTATTTATCTATTATTTGTCTATTATTTGTCTATTATTTGTCTATTATTTATCTATTATTTATCTATTATTTATCTATTATTTATCTATTATTTATCTATTATTTATCTATTAGTTATCTATTATTTATCTATTATTTATCTATTATTTATCTATTATTTATCTATTATTTATCTATTATTTATCTATTATTTATCTATTATTTATCTATTATTTATCTATTATTTATCTATTATTTATTTATTATTTATTTATTATTTATTTATTATTTATTTATTATTTATTTATTATTTATTTATTATTTATTTATTATTTATTTATTATTTATTTATTATTTATTTATTATTTATTTATTATTTATTTATTATTTATTTATTATTTATTTATTATTTATTTATTATTTATTTATTATTTATTTATTATTTATTTATTATTTATTTATTATTTATTTATTATTTATTTATTATTTATTTATTGGTAAAGAAAAGCTACACTCAACACATGAAACTTTCAAGCAGCCTTGCCTAAATTCACATAACACTGGCAATTTTATAAATCCTTTTCACAAAAAAACCCTCTCACCACCCCTCTCGATTCTTGATTTGTTTGTGCTATACAATAATACCACTTGCGGCCATGCGTATGCAATACAATTTTTTGCTGTGATGGTATCCGATATGCTAAACAGAACCAGCAGGACTATTCCTACAACGCTGAGAGAGATAGACTACATCGTGTATTTCCAAATATGACAATAACATACTGTCGTTACGTCGTGCCAACGTTGTGCTTTTCGGCATCGGGACTATCGGTTGCTATCGGTCGCTGTCACAACCTTACGTTACATATGTTGTAAGATTTTATTTATTTACTATAGACATGAATCTTTTGGATGTTCCTTATCGATTCGGTGATGGTGAAGAATCAAAAAATCAGCGATTTCGACTATCAAAGGAAACTGTTGGTTTTATCTCGACTGATATAGTATATGAGTATACAATGTCCATCATATATATTATGTAAGTTCAGTTTTTAGTTGTATGTTTTTGTGTGTTAAATGATGTTTATTTTTTTAGAAATCATGCTGTTTCACCTATTAAAAACTTCTGCTAACTCTCCGAGTCTACACCACAGTGGGTTTTACGTAGCAATTCCTATGGACACCATCAACGGCTACTCTTACATGTAATGTTACAGTTCACAAGCGCTTCTGCGAAGTACCTTCTCTACAGGATTACCGTTTTTTGTCATAAATCGATAATTCAGCTATCAAACCCCGTTCTTTAGAACTGGGATCTGTATAATAATAATGCATTTCAATTTTATTTTATGGGTGCAAGGACGGCTAAACATAACGGGAAGGAAAAGGTGTTATTTAATACTTAGTATAAACGATAACCAACCACTCAATGTTGTGAATATTGAGAACAAAGAAAAGCTATGAAACGAGTACATGTTGCCCAAGTTATGTAAATTTTATAACAAACAGGTTTAGCATGCTATTATTACCGAAGGTATATGACCGAAGGTAATATTTTGGACCAAAACCGAACCTGAACTTCATCTTTTTCGGTATCTTCGGCAGAAGCCGAAGGAATACAAAAGAAGTGCCAATGTTTAAAGTAAAATAGTATTTATGTTTTTTGTTGTGCTAAAAAATACATAAAGTAATAGATTTATAATTTATTTATACAGTACGTGTGTCACCTAACTATAGCTTGGTTTGCTGAGCGGTATTGGAACGCGTTGAACGTAAAATTAACTAATTTTTATTTGTTGTGTAATTGTTTTAAGATGTCATTTGTGACCATAAGTGGCCAAAGCCGAATGTTTGGTCGGGTTCTAATCGGAAGACAAAATGATAACATAGTAATAATAATAAATGAATGATATAATATGTGTTACTGAATTAAGTTGTATGTTGGCAGTTCACTGTTGTCGGAACTGTAGCTGTCAAATACTAATTATTTAATATATTTCCCTCTTTTTTGTTTACATTTTTTAACAGTGCTTATTTGTTTAATGTATAGTAAATTAGTTAATTAATAAAAGAATGTGAAATCTGCTTTGAGTGTTATTACCTCTTCTCTATTTGATTTATAATATATATAAATTATGTTTTACTGCAAATAATTTCAATTTCTCAGTAATCTGAGGGTATTACCCTTGATTATATATAAAAATAAAAATTCAATAGTATACGTTTGGTACTACTATAAGTATAGATTTATGGAAGTATCCGCTGTTTGCAGTGTACTTTGATGAACCAGGAATACTAGCGGTGCAGCTATTGGGATGGTTAATAAATTAATCCATTTCCTTAGCAAGGCTCTTAGCTTTCGACAATTTATTTATGTCTTCATCAGAGGGAAATCTAAAAAACATAACGTACACAATTTTCACAATAACCAATGTTAAACGAGTCAACTCACAGCCGGAAGCAAACACCAAGTCAACCAACGATGACATCGGACAGAGGTCTGAACTCGGTGGGCATTCTTCAAAACTTAAAAAGTGACTCTTATCATTAGGTAAAAGAACGACAACTCTTTGATATCCATTTCTTAACATGGTTGGTGCTTATGTTTGTTTTGTTAAGTAGTAACTGATTCTTGTAGACTTAGATGTGTCGCACTGTATGTAGCTAGAGAATGGTCACCGTGTTCAGACCTCTGTCCGATGCCATCGTTAGTTGTTTCGGTCATTGTGAAAATTGTGCACGTTATGTTCTTTTATTAGACTTCCCTCTGATAAAGCCTTAAATAAAGTGTTGAAAGCTTAGGGCCTTGGAATGGTAAGTGTTTCATTTATTAACTGCCACACTGGCTGCACCCCCAGTATTCCTGCTTCTTCAAATTATATGTATAGAGATTTACATGAAATTGTTTGAGACCTGATGAGTAGTACACACACACATAATATTCGTTTGAACCAAAAGGAAAATTAAATTAATGAACATTTATTATCAATAACCAGTTTTGAATATTAATTTCTACACAAATGCATACTTCCCATTGCACAATATGTGTAATAATAATAATATAATAATAACAATACATATAATAATGGATAATAACTGCAGAGATAAGATAAGATAAGATATGAGAGGGAAATAATACAGAAACTGCGAATTTTATTTTGAATGTTTGTTATAAACAGCGGTGGCGCCATCTATTCGAAAAGCGGTGAACTACAGGAATTCCCACTCTTGGTTCAAACAACACAATCCGCACAAAAATCATAGCTTTTTCTGCTTCCAATTGATTTCCAAACAAGGGTGGTTTTATGGAGATTTTATTGCATACATAGGTAGGTGATTTTTGTGTGCATGGCTAAAAATCAATGATTCATAAATCTAAAAATAAAATCGTAAGTTACTGCCTATTGTTCAATAATGAGTTATTTTAAAAAAGTATTTCCTTTTCAATTATTGTTATGAGAAGTTTTCCCCAATAGCTACATTCAATTCAAACCGTTTGAGCATAAAAAATCTCAAATTTAAAAGCAACAATTGAAGAACAATTGGAACTACCGAAACGCCATTTAGGGTACGTTCTAAAGCATCGTTTCACCGGACCCTTAAGCAATAAATTAAGGTAGAGGAAATTTTATATAATTTATGTCTATGACATTTTGGGAAAATTGATAATTTAGCTGCATGAGCAAATTGTATTTGATTGAGATCGGTCGTGTCTGCATTAATATAAAACTAGTTAGCCAGGATTTGACAGATATTTTCATTTTAATGACAGTAGGTAGTGGTCAAACGCTGATGTTTTGACAATACCAACTGTCAATAGAATCAAAATATCTATCAAATCCTGGCTAACTAGCTTTATTGTAATGCAGATACTACCGATCTCGATGGAATAGAGTCTCATGCAGCTAAACTAGTAATTTCATATATAGTATGATGAAGTCATGTGCCAGGATACGTCTAATTTATATATTCAAAGGTTGGGGCATAAGTCATGGCAATCACAAATGCATATGTGTCTTGTGGAAGTTCTTCAGGCATAGCAGACT
Source organism: Melinopterus prodromus (assembly GCA_964023965.1). NCBI lineage: Eukaryota > Metazoa > Arthropoda > Insecta > Coleoptera > Scarabaeidae > Melinopterus > Melinopterus prodromus. The sequence continues at coordinate 9,964 of CAXIES010000048.1, forward strand.
TGACTTGCCATGACTTTTTCCCCAACCCTCGTACTCAGGGCCGCGTTTACCTGAAGACAAAATAGGCACGTGCCTAGGGCCTGGCGAAAGAGGGGCCCGGGGGCCCCTCTACCTAAATAGGGGCTAGGGCCCACCAATTATATCATAAGTAGATCGACTTCGAATTTTCAAATTATATATAACAAAAATACTTTATACCAATAAAAATAACATTTCTTGCAATTTTAATTCGCGTTCAGAAATGGGTCCGGACGTCGGCGGCCCTTTATGCACGATTTCGTGATTTATTTTTCCTTTTTTACTTTATCATACGCAGTAGGTATGTAAAGTATTGTAATCGTGCCGAAAATTTTTTTTTAGATTTTAGCGGAAATAGGTCTTTATGGGTCCCCTGAACATTTTTGACCAAGGTACAAAAAAATGTCTGTGTGTGTGTGTGTGTGTGTGTGTGTGTGTGTGTGTGTGTGTGTGTGTGTGTGTGTGTGTGTGTGTGTGTGTGTGTGTGTGTGTGTGTGTGTGTGTGTGTGTGTGTGTGTGTGTGTGTGTGTGTGTGTGTGTGTGTGTGTGTGTGTGTGTGTGTGTGTGTGTGTGTGTGTGTGTGTGTGTGTGTGTGTGTGTGTGTGTGTGTGTGTGTGTGTGTGTGTGTGTGTGTGTGTGTGTGTGTGTGTGTGTGTGTGTGTGTGTGTGTGTGTGTGTGTGTGTGTGTGTGTGTGTGTGTGTGTGTGTGTGTGTGTGTGTGTGTGTGTGTGTGTGTGTGTGTGTGTGTGTGTGTGTGTGTGTGTGTGTGTGTGTGTGTGTGTGTACCCAATTTTTGTTAATTCATTTCCGGAGAAACTACTAAAGGTATCGGCACGGAACTTCATATTTAGAAGTTTCATGACCAAACTTAGAGTTGAAAAGCTTTTGGTTCAAAAGGGTCCAAAGGAACTGGGTGTTTACTCCAAGCCTTTTTCAAGGATTTTAGAAATCTGCCGCCATTTCTGTAATTTCGTCAAAATAGTTAAATAATAAATTAAAGCAGAAGAAATTTTGAATAATTTATGCCTATGAGATTTTTTGGTAAAATTAATAGTTTAGCTGTTTAGTTTATTCTAAGCCTTTTTCAAGGATTTTGGAAATGAGCCGCCATTTCTGTAATTTCGACAAAATAGTTAATTAATAAATTAAAGTAGAGGAAATTTTGAATAATTTATGCCTATAACATTTTTTGGTAAAATTAATAGTTTACCTTCAAGAGCAAATTCTATTTGATCGAGATCGGTCGCATCTGCATTGATATGAAATTACATAGTAGCCAGGATTTTGACAAATATTTTGTTGTGTTGTCACATTCGAAAACAGCTGATCTCATCAGAGGTTGGAGAACCACTATGGAACGTGCCGCTGTGGTGCGGCAAATTATAAAATACAAATTTCAAATAAAATAAGATCACCAATTTGATTGTTTGTTGATAAGAAATATCAACCCATCTTTATATCTAATTCTAAAAATGATACATTGAGAAAATTATAAATAAAGTATAGCGATGAGTGTAGCTTTATTTTAGTATGTTGGTAGGGATGTGTCATGAACAAATATAAATCTGTCAGAATTTGAATTACCTTTTTAAGGTGCGTTTTCATTAGTGATAATGGCAGTGGTAACAGACGCCGTTATAGTATTTCCAATAGAAAATTGCTAGTGACTCATGTTTATGTACATGCAAACTAATATGTGTCATTATCACGGTATGTAAGAAATACTATAATTTCGTATTTTACCACCGCCATTAGCTACCATTACCTACCAATCGGAACGCACCTTTCGTCAAAGTGGTACCAACCTAGCATTTACTATACAGAAATCATTTATTTTTTTTTAAATATGTATTTCTTAAAAAGCAACACAATAAACGTTGATGTCGTTCCTGCCAAAAACTAGATAGCGCGACTCGCTCATATGCGACGGCGACACTCCGCCTTCGGTGACGCGCCGTATCACCGCTCGTCGCGCTATTCCGTACTTTCGGCATTTGTGACATAAATAACTATTATTCTAATGACGTAGTGTAGGTAGTGTCAAATGCTGATGCTTTGACAATACCTAGGATTTATCTCTATAGAATAGATTCTCATGCAGCAAAACTATTAATTTTATATTATGTATGATAAAGTCATGTGCCTGGCCACATCAGATTTTTTACTTTGTCATACGCAGTACGATGAAGTATTGTAATCGTGCCGAAAAAAAAATGAGATTTTAGCTGAAATAGCTGTTTATATGGGTCCCCTGAACGTTTTTGACCAAGGTACAAAAAATTGTCTGTGTGTGTGTGTGTGTGTAATCAGTGTGGGGCACAACTTGAGTACTTGAGTACAAATGTGAGTATTGAGTACGTGAGTACTTGTAATGATGGCC
>CAXIES010000049.1:0-16832 GCA_964023965.1 Melinopterus prodromus
CTTTCTATCAAATTCAATAATTTAAAAAAAAAATAAAGTTTCGAAATTCAATTTTAAAACGTTCCGTCGGTGCTATTCGATCTTAATACAACAACCGGAAGTCAATCTGATCGATTAGAAGAAAAATTGGAACAAATCGAAAAAAAAAAAAAAAAATTTTTGTCAAACGTCTCCCTGTTAAAAGACCCCCTTCTATCAAATTCAATAATTTAAAAAAAAAAAAGTTTCGAAAATTCACTTTTAAAACGTTCCGTCGGTGCTATTCGATCTTAATACAACAACCGGAAGTCAATCTGATCGATTAGAAGAAAAATTGGAACAAATCGAAAAAAAAAAAAAAAAATGTCAAACGTCTCCCTGTTAAAAGACCCCCCCCCTTCTATCAAATTCAATAATTTAAAAAAAAAATAAAGTTTCGAAAATTCAATTTTAAAACGTTCCGTCGGTGCTATTCGATCTTAATACAACAACCGGAAGTCAATCTGATCGATTAGAAGAAAAATTGGAACAAATCGAAAAAAAAAAAAAATTGTCAAACGTCTCCCTGTTAAAAGACCCCCCCCCCCTTCTATCAAATTCAATAATTTAAAAAAAAATAAAGTTTCGAAAATTCAATTTTAAAACGTTCCGTCGGTGCTATTCGATCTTAATACAACAACCGGAAGTCAATCTGATCGATTAGAAGAAAAATTGGAACAAATCAAAAAAAAAAAAAAAAATTGTCAAACGTCTCCCTGTTAAAAGACCCCCCTTCTATCAAATTCAATAATTTAAAAAAAAATAAAGTTTCGAAAATTCAATTTTAAAACGTTCCGTCGGTGCTATTCGATCTTAATACAACAACCGGAAGTCAATCTGATCGATTAGAAGAAAAATTGGAACAAATCGAAAAAAAAAAAAATTGTCAAACGTCTCCCTGTTAAAAAAATATCAAATTCAATAATTAAAAAAAAAAATAAAGTTTCGAAAATTCAATTTTAAGCACCGACGGAACGTTTTAAAATTGAATTTTCGAAACTTTATTTTTTTTTAAATTATTGAATTTGATAGAAGTCAATCTGATCGATTAGAAGAAAAATTGGAACAAATCGAAAAAAAAAAAAAAATTTGTCAAACGTCTCCCTGTTAAAAGACCCCCCCCCCTTCTATCAAATTCAATAATTTAAAAAAAAAATAAAGTTTCGAAAATTCAATTTTAAAACGTTCCGTCGGTGCTATTCGATCTTAATACAACAACCGGAAGTCAATCTGATCGATTAGAAGAAAAATTGGAACAAATCGAAAAAAAAAAAAAAAATTTTTGTCAAACGTCTCCCTGTTAAAAGACCCCCTTCTATCAAATTCAATAATTTAAAAAAAAAAAAGTTTCGAAAATTCACTTTTAAAACGTTCCGTCGGTGCTATTCGATCTTAATACAACAACCGGAAGTCAATCTGATCGATTAGAAGAAAAATTGGAACAAATCGAAAAAAAAAAAAAAAAAATGTCAAATGTCTCCCTGTTAAAAGACCCCCCCCCTTCTATCAAATTCAATAATTTAAAAAAAAAATAAAGTTTCGAAAATTCAATTTTAAAACGTTCCGTCGGTGCTATTCGATCTTAATACAACAACCGGAAGTCAATCTGATCGATTAGAAGAAAAATTGGAACAAATCGAAAAAAAAAAAAAATTGTCAAACGTCTCCCTGTTAAAAGACCCCCCCCCCTTCTATCAAATTCAATAATTTAAAAAAAAATAAAGTTTCGAAAATTCAATTTTAAAACGTTCCGTCGGTGCTATTCGATCTTAATACAACAACCGGAAGTCAATCTGATCGATTAGAAGAAAAATTGGAACAAATCAAAAAAAAAAAAAAATTGTCAAACGTCTCCCTGTTAAAAGACCCCCCTTCTATCAAATTCAATAATTTAAAAAAAAATAAAGTTTCGAAAATTCAATTTTAAAACGTTCCGTCGGTGCTATTCGATCTTAATACAACAACCGGAAGTCAATCTGATCGATTAGAAGAAAAATTGGAACAAATCGAAAAAAAAAAAAAAATTGTCAAACGTCTCCCTGTTAAAAAAATATCAAATTCAATAATTAAAAAAAAAAATAAAGTTTCGAAAATTCAATTTTAAAACGTTCCGTCGGTGCTATTCGATCTTTATACAACAACCGGAAGTCAATCTGATCGACTAGAAGAAAAATTGGAACAAATCGAAAAAAAAAAAAAAAATTTGTCAAACGTCTCCCTGTTAAAAGTCCCCCCCCCTTCTATCAAATTCAATAATTTAAAAAAAAATAAAGTTTCGAAAATTCAATTTTAAAACGTTCCGTCGGTGCTATTCGAACTTAATACAACAACCGGAAGTCAATCTGATCGATTAGAAGAAAAATTGGAACAAATCGAAAAAAAAAAAATTTTGTCAAACGTCTCCCTGTTAAAAGACCCCCCCCTTCTATCAAATTCAATAATAAAAAAAAAAATAAAGTTTCGAAAATTCAATTTTAAAACGTTCCGTCGGTGCTATTCGATCTTAATACAACAACCGGAAGTCAATCTGATCGATTAGTAGAAAAATTGGAACAAATCGAAAAAAAAAAAAAAAAAAATTGTCAAACGTCTCCCTGTTAAAAGACCCCTTCTATCAAATTCAATAGTTAAAAAAAAAATAAAGTTTCGAAAATTCAATTTTAAAACGTTCCGTCGGTGCTATTCGATCTTAATACAACAGCCGGAAGTCAATCTGATCGATTAGAAGAAAAATTGGAACAAATCGAAAAAATAATAAAAAATTTTGTCAAACGTCTCCCTGTTAAAAGACCCCCCCCCTTCTATCAAATTCAATAATTAAAAAAAAATAAAGTTTCGAAAATTCAATTTTAAAACGTTCCGTCGGTGCTATAAGTCAATCTGATCGATTAGAAGAAAAACTAGAAACGGGGCAGACCTAATAGGTCTGCGCATCGCCTAGACGGGTAGATCGCCGATTCGGGTAGATCGGCGATGCGGGTAGAACGCCGATGCGGGTAGATCGCCGATCCGGGTAGATCGCAGATCCGGGTAATTTCCGATCCGGGTAGATCTCCGATCCGGGTAGATCTCCGATCCGGGTAGATCTCCGATCCGGGTAGATCGCCTATCCGGGTAGATTGCTGATCCGGGCAGATCGCTGATCTGGGCAGATTGCCGAGCTCGGCAGATCGCCGATCTGGGCAGATCGATCTGTCGTATTGGGCAAAGTCGCGCAAACGCGACTTTGCCGTATACAGTGCTCGCAATAATTATTTAACATTTTGACAATCAATAATTGATTGTCAAAATGTTTGAAAAATAAAAGAACACAAATCTAAAACAACCAACCAATATATATTATGAGTAAAAAGTTTCATATGGTTTTTTTCTTTCATTCAAAGCGTAAAACAAATGTGTGACCTTCTTTGTCAGGGGATAAGCTTCAGAAGGCCGCGGCTGCGGTTAAATATATGATACTATAAGCTACCGTTTAAATATATTTGTAATATACTGGTGTTCATTTTCTTGTGGATATTTGATTTTTTTTTTTCAAATATACTATTTGAAATATTTTTACATTTCTTAATTCAAAGATTATTTTCAAAAATTAAGTATCACTTCTTTTATAAAATGAATTATTTTTGAATTATAAGCAGGGATGTTATAAAAGCATTTTTTGTTATTTTTAACGAAATAAACATGTTTTTTTATAAAATGATGTGTTCAACGGAGCAATTTTTCAACACTACGCAAAGAAACATGTTCTAAACATGAAATAAAAGATGTTTTAAATCACATACAAAAAAAAACAGAATAAAAACATATTTTCAATCACGCAAAAATTTTATTGGTCAGCATTTTAATCGCCTTCTTTTCATCAAACTGTTTAAACACGTTTAAACAAAATAGTTCAAACATGTTGAAAACGCCCTTTTAAACAAACTGTTTTAAACATAACAACTGTTGGTATAAACAATTAAACAAAATTTGTGCTGAAACAATTAAACAGAAAGAATTTTCAAAAAAATTTCAGGTTTTTTTTTGTTTTAAAAAAGGAATCAGGTAAATATATTTATAATATATACGGTGTTCATTTTTATTAAAAACTTGGTATTTTTTTTTTCTAGTACGCACGCTGTATATTTTTACATTTTTTAATTCCAAGATCAATTCTAAGAATTTTTATACAAATCATTTTTTTATAAAATTACATATGTTTTAGTTATAAGCAATTAATCAAAACTCATGAAATTACATTTTAACCAAACGAATTAAAAATTAAAAAAATAAGAAAAAAGTAACAAAAAAATTAAATAGAATTAAATTAAAAGTTGAACAGTTTCAACTTTTAATTCAACTTTTAATCCCAAATTAAAATAAATTTGTATGTATGTGGAGACACATTCTTAATTTTGGGTTTTGCTTACAATTAAAAAATAACGAATTTTATTAAAAATAATACCTTCAAAAAATTATGTTTTTTTATAAAATGTTTTTTAACGGAACAATGTTTTTAAACACTACGCAAAAAATGTTCTAACTTTTAAACATGAAATAAAACATGTTTTAAATCACACACAAACAAAACAGAGATTAGAAACATTTTAAATCACGCAAATATTTTATTTGTCGGCATTTTTAATCGGCGTCTTTTCATTCCTAATTTTACTTGGTACAACTGATATTGTATTACTATACTTTCTGAAAAACAACAAACGCTGTTCAAATGTCGGTAGTTTTAAAAACGTTTAAAACACAACACAACAAACTGTTTAAACATTTTTAAAACAAAGTTTAAATTTGTTTTAAAACATGTTAAAAACACTGTTTTAAACATAACAACCGTTGGTATAAACAATTAATAAAAATTTGTGCCGAAACAATTAAATTTTCTAACAGGTTTTTTTTTGTTTTAAAGTGGCTAACAGCTAAATGTATTTTTAATATACAGTGTGTCTCACAGGACGTTGGATTGTATGGGTACTGTTGTTACTATTAGAGATATACGGTCGGTTAAATGGGCAAAGTAGTGCATATGTGCTCTTTCATAATCTGTTCAGAAAACAGTTGAGTTAAAATTGGCTTCCAAGCCATTTTGAAAAACCAAAAAACGTTATTTTTTAATAATGGCCGTAACTTCTTTATTTGTGATCCTATCAAAAAGGCATTTTTTATTATAAAGGCACTTTTTTGTCTACAATTTGAATATGTCAGTTTAAAATTTAAAACACACAAATGACAAATATGTCGTTTTGTTTAAATAATAATAATAATCTAGTTGCATAAATTGAGAGTTTCCACCATGTTTCCACCATTGCTACAATGATCTGTATTAAAATTATTACTACTAATAAGATAACCAAACAAGCATTCGGCAAAACCATAGACATAAAACCTCAGATAAGAAAAGAGACATGGATAGCTAAAGAGGGGAGGAAAAGTGTAGCGAACATATACAACCACTTGTTTGTTTTGGTACGTTGCCCAACGTACCGTTTGTTTACATACAAAATATTTTTTTCGCGGGTATTAACGTTAATAGGCAGTTTTAAGTTTGTATTTGCCATTTATATTATATTATAAAGGTAAGAAATTGTATTGTGTGCCATAAGACGTATTTGTCAGGTATAATTAGCGTTTACCAGTAAATACCATATAACCTCAATTTCCATGGGCGTCCGTAAATGTTTCTTAAGGGTTTTATTGGTGTATTAGTATTAGATCCCAAGGGGAAAAACATTTAGACAAATAGTTAATTGTTACTCTGAATAATTATTTATTATTTTGTAAGCTAAAAATAGTTAGGTGTACATTCAGATTTGAAAAGTTTAGTTATTTTAAATATAAACAAACCCCTTGGCTAAAACACGCTTGCCCGCCAATGACGCGACGACCTGTTTTGTTTACATTCGCGTACCTCCCCCCTTACTTCTTAGGGCGATATGTTTGTTACAAACAAACCAACATGCTAACTATAGCGTTTGGCTATCCATATCTCTTTATTTATCTGAGCATAAAACCAGCAACGGTGGCGCCCAACAGTGGAGAAAACTGAACTTGTCTGTGATAGATAAATGAGGTTATGTTGTGTTTATTGTTTACAACTATCACGACAACTATGGTGGTAATAAAAACCAAAAACAACGTCGATCAGCACCCTTAACTTTGTTATAAAGATATAACAATCAAATAAACTTACCAAATGTAGTGTTTTCGTAATAAACACAATAAGTTAACAAATAACCTATCACAGAACCACCGTATTGATGAATCGCAGCGCCACCTATAGTCCGTGATTTCTCCGAATATAAACATTTGTTGTGTCATGCAGTTACCTGTAATACGTGCGTTACCGACTGTTATGTATTGCAACTGCAGATATTACAGGTAACTGTACTATCTTAGTTACCGACCGTATGTATGTAGCATAGGACATGCGGAACCGAATGTTGTACCGTAACTAACTGAAGCGAATACAATAAACATTATAGTAGTGTTAGTTTCATTTGATAAAGAAACACAATATTAAAATAAATAACATGTTCTTTACCAACCAACTGGATTTTGATGACAATAATTATTGTCCTTGAAGGAAAGTAGATCATTGTTTAGTATTAATGGTATTATCCTTGATTAAACCATAATAATGACCCATGCAACGAAGACTATCGTAACTCAAGTGCAATCCCTATGTAGTTACTATAGTCCTCGGTGCATGGGTCGAATTATATAACCAAGACTATTATACATACTTACCTATTGTATTAATTTACTAATGTATGCATAAACTACTATTTGTTTAATGCAAGTTTGACAATGTTTGTAGAAAATCTGAATACATCCTGTATTAATTTCATGAGAACATAATATCAAAGAATATAAAAAAACATTTAAAAATTGATTAGACGTTTATTTGAAAAAGTTCCATTGTAAAGATTGTATGCAATTACCAAAACATTAATTCAGATAAATATAGGGTCATTATAAATGATTGTAGTCGAAGTATGCCATGAAATCAAATGTAAATATTGCTGGTTGCCGCCCTATTTGAATCAAACCACTGTTAATGTAAGAATGTATAGGTTATAAAAAAACCATTTACAAAGCTAACAAAAATAAGTTTAGTATATTTGGTTGCATATGTGCTGCAAGACTTTTTTTGCGCACATAGTACATGCCATTTTGAGTAAAGTATCATATACAAAACAAAAATAAATTAAGATTCATAAAAAAACAATGCCAAAACGAAGAAACCATAATATACGAAAGCCATAAAAATACAAAATAAATAAATGTAGGAATAAACAAACAAATCCATAAATAAACTTTCAACTAACACTTTTAACATTTAAATTTGAACATTTAATTAATAAAACATTGGTTACCTTTGAGTTTTCTGCCAATTAAATATCATTTTGAGTAAAAGTTTAAAACACATATCAAACAATGGGAAAACCAGCAATGTACACCAAACAGTATAATATTACAATAATAAAAAGTAAATAAACTAAAGAACAGAAATTAAATGCAAAAATATATCGAATAAAAATAAAAAAATCAAATTAGTCCATATGAAACATTACCATTACTTTTTACTGTTTTTTTTAGCAAAGTAAATGTTATTCCAAATAAAAAGTTTCCTTTGAAGTTAAGTATTTGTTTTTCTATTCTTTATAGAGTAACAGAAATGTAAACTACTAATAAAACAAAGAAAGTAACAAATTAAAATGTATCACAAACAATAAAAGTACAATGAAATCCCATGGAACTTTAAGTGTTCTTTTTTAGAAAGTACATGTTATTCTGTGTTAAGTATGATTATTCATAAAATTACAGAAGTATATTAGCAAAACAAAGGAAAATGAAAATTCATATCAAAGTAAAAAACAAAGATAAAATAACACATGAGAGTCACAAAAATAATAAAAAATAAATAAATTTAAGAATAAACAAAGAAATCCATAAATAAACGTTTTTTTCGCTGAGTAAAATGGGGCATATGGAGTTAAATTTGTATTTTCATTTAAATTCCTAAACCAAATTGGGAGAACATTTAAATATGAACACTTGATTAATACAAATTTGGATGCAATTATCAAAAAGTGAATACTAACAAATACTAAAATCAAATTTAATATTTAAGTATGTTTTAACCCTCCAGCCGCGGGAGACGCGATTTCCCCGTCTATTTTCCCGCATTTTCGCCGTTGCCGCGGCAGGAGGGTTAATGTATAAAAACAGATACTTATAAAAACCAAAATGCTAGCTGCAATAAAAAACAGCTTGGTTTCTCAATTCCTTAAAAAGTTAGTCTTTAAAAATATTACCAAAATAATAGAAATCTCAAAAATGTTCAAATCAATATACTCAACCACACCACGTTCCTGAATACAAAATAATTACACCCCAATTAAAAATATTCCAAGCAATGTTTTCTCTTTACGTTTTCTATATATCAATATTTTGAAGAATTTGTTCATATTAAACAAAAAAATTTTAGAGGAAACGTTCTTTATCAAACTTAATTTATAATATATTTTTTAGTTGTTAGTAGGCCAAACCTGATGTGAACATGATGTGGTAAAGAGGATACGCAATTAATTATTTACCACCCTATGTTGCTGAGGTTGCTTACTGAAGTTCAACCAAATTTGTACAATTTAATAAATGAATTGATATTATATAACACTTGTAAGACAACACTTGTATCTTCGCAAGACTATAATGGTTAAGTTTAATATAATTAATAAAAACAATATCTAAACGAAACTTTTACTGGCAGTAATTAATTCAGTTAATTTCCAGCTCATTTTATAATTTACTTTTATAATCTACATATTTCTGTCACCATTCTAATGTCCTATAATAATTATTTGATGTGGGTTTTCACTCATACACTTTTCCACGGATTTCTTTCTCTCTTTCTTCATATTACTCCAATGCTGTTGTTTTCGTGTTCCTCAAACATTTCTATTCATATTATCTGGTCCAAATCGCAGACTTTTCAAGCACGTTTTCCACGTACTCCCCTCGTTGATCTTGCATTGGGCCACACAGTGTTCATCGAAGATTTTTGTTGAACTGGCTACCTAGTAAATTGGTAAAAAATAAAATTAAAATATGAATTTAATAAACAAATAAATCCCCATGCATCCCCATGTTTGTTTTTAAATGTTTTTCTGAGTAAAAAGTTTGATATAAAGTTATTTTGTTACAAAAGTTTGAAATATTATCGATACAAAGGAAAATACAAAAAGAAAATTCATATCAAACTATGCAATAGCGAAAACCAAATAAATAAAAAAGAAAACCATAAAAATAATAATTTTAAGAACAAATAATTCCTTAAATATGAATAAATATTAACAAAATAAGCAGATTCTGTTGTTTTCACTTTGATCAAAAAAATACACATCAAAATATATACCAAAGTTGTTTCCGCACACTTCTCAATGTTTTTTTAAGGTTAGACTCGTCGACGTATTATATTATCACCATTCGTCGATCTTTCGCTGTTGGCAATTCAAGCATTAATTCACTCGGACAATTCGGGGATGCAGTTTGAACTTTGCCTTCGTGCGACTCCCTTGGTGCTTTCCGGAGAGGTCTTCTGAGTGGCCTTCCGTGAACATAGCGCCTAAAGAAGCTCTTTGAAGTGTCATCTTTATATTTTCATCGACCTCGATCCTCTTCGATTAAGCCTATCCACCAGAATACATTCACTGTCACTTTCCGCCCCTCTAAACACCCAACGGCCATCTCGATATAGTCTACGATGGCACTTTCGATGAAAGAACTTGCCTTTGTCGATTTCTACAATCATGGACGTGCGATCTTCGTTTAGGCCACCAATTCTCATAGGGTTATCATCGATTTCACTCGGAAAGTCGATTACCGTGTAAATAGAATCTGGTCCAAGGTTTACCTTTTGGGCAATACCGTTCCGAGAGGTATTCCTCGTCTGTATGTAAATGTTTTGCACAAGCTTTGCTATAGCCAAACGACTCTGAAAAAAGGAATTGGTTCTATTGATGGACGTACTTGCATATTTATTTAATACAACAAAACAAAATCCACAGGTAATCTAACCTCAAACTTCCTCCGTGCAGGAAAATGGTGTTTAAGCCAAATCAGGCTTCTATCTGACACAAGTCACTGTGTTTTAACGTATCACTTGAATTAACATGCCCGGTAACCTGTAATAAACACCTAGAAAAGTCTCTAAACACCATCGGCTACTTATACGTTGTTGTATTGATACGCACTTGAACAACCACAAACGTCATCTTAATGGTTCTTCTTCTTCTTTGGATGGAACTCGATGTATGGATGAAACTCGATGTATGTACCCATATGGACCCTGTTATAGCCATTCAAACGGCAGTCGCAACCAATGTAGATGAATATTTATATGCATTGTAATACCTTGTATATGCGGTATACCGTATATGCCTTGTATGATCTAAGCACAGAGGGATCTAAGCTTTGCCACGCGGCCTTGCCTTACATTTTGCATGGTATGGTTATTGCTTTGACAGATCGGTAGTACCAACCGACTTAACTTAGGGCCTTTTCATATGCAATGATAGTTGTCAATTCTCTAAAATCCCTAACGTACCTAAAATCGCAAAAAACATTCGGTTTAGTTAAACATATATCAAAATACGAAATATGATTGAGGTCGGGTGGAATACGTACATTTTTACGCTACGAAAAGCCATGCTTTTCCCCGGCACATGTCCATTATTTTCCGTTGGAAATTCTTCAAACTAAACCTTATTATAGTCGCGTAGTTACCCGGGATCGCCTGCGACAACATTTTATAACATTTTCTGGTCGCTTTTTCAGCCATTTCTACCAAAACGATAGCAGTAAGACGAATAGCGTTGTCATTTTGAGCATGATACAGAGGAACTGTCAGTTTATTGAGCCGTCGTCATGGAGACTCTAGTAGAAGTACAGTCACAAAACGACAACCATAAATTTACTCAAATTGAAGGAAAAAAATACAAAAACTGGGCAAAATATCTTCAAACAGATTGGCCTACGCGATAGAGCTTTCTGTTTTGAGCAATAAATGTCGCGGTTGAGCGCCCATCGTTGCTTCTCCTAGGATCCTTTGAAGACACAACGGGTAAAATTTTCGGGCAAGTGCTGAACGGAGTGTACCCACTCCAAAAAATTTTTGCAATGTAATTCAAACGGCGAAATTGCCGTACGTCTATTTTTCGCTAAAAATTAAGAGAAATGGGCGCTAAATCCGCGATTCGCGAGTCTACACAGCAGCGAAACGGCATTTTAAAGGCAAAACCGCGGCCGCGGCAGCGGTTTTGCGGTTTTCGCGAAGAAAGTCGCGAAAATCCAACCAATTGTTACTTCATCATCTGAAATTTAGTAAACTAAGATTGGAACAAATCGAAAAAAAAAAAAAATTTGTCAATCGTCTCCCTGTTAAAAGAAAATTCAATTTTAAAACGTTCCGTCGGTGCTATTCGATCTTAATACAACAACCGGAAGTCAATCTGATCGATTAGAAGAAAAATTGGAACAAATCGAAAAAAAAAAAAAATTGTCAAACGTCTCCCTGTTAAAAGACCCCCCCTTCTATCAAATTCAATAATTAAAAAAAAAATAAAGTTTCGAAAATTCAATTTTAAAACGTTCCGTCGGTGCTATTCGATCTTAATACAACAACCGGAAGTCAATGTGATCGATTAGAAGAAAAATTGGAACAAATCGAAAAAAAAAAAAAATTTTGTCAAACGTCTCCCTGTTCTATCAAATTCAATAATTAAAAAAAAAATAAAGTTTCGAAAATTCAATTTTAAAACGTTCCGTCGGTGCTATTCGATCTTAATACAACAACCGGAAGTCAATCTGATCGATTAGAAGAAAAATTGGAACAAACCGAAAAAAAAAAAAATTTTGTCAAACGTCTCCCTGTTAAAAGACCCCCTCCTTCTATCAAATTCAATAATTAAAAAAAAAAAAAGTTTCGAAAATTCAATTTTAAAACGTTCCGTCGGTGCTATTCGACCTTAATACAACAACCGGAAGTCAATCTGATCGATTAGAAGAAAAATTGGAACAAATCGAAAAAAAAAAAAAATTTTGTCAAACGTCTCCCTGTTAAAAGACCCCCCCCTTCTATCAAATTCAATAATTTAAAAAAAATAAAGTTTCGAAAATTCAATTTTAAAACGTTCCGTCGGTGCTATTCGATCTTAATACAACAACCGGAAGTCAATCTGATCGATTAGAAGAAAAATTGGAACAAATCGAAAAAAAAAAAAAAATTGTCAAACGTCTCCCTGTTAAAAGACCCCCCCCTTCTATCAAATTCAATAATTAAAAAAAAAATAAAGTTTCGAAAATTCAATTTTAAAACGTTCCGTCGGTGCTATTCGATCTTAATACAACAACCGGAAGTCAATCTGATCGATTAGAAGAAAAATTGGAACAAATCGAAAAAAAAAATAAAAAATTTTGTCAAACGTCTCCCTGTTAAAAGACCCCCCCTTCTATCAAATTCAATAATTAAAAAAAAATAAAGTTTCGAAAATTCAATTTTAAAACGTTCCGTCGGTGCTATTCGATCTTAATACAACAACCGGAAGTCAATCTGATCGATTAGAAGAAAAATTGGAACAAATCGAAAAAAAAAAAAAAAAATTTGTCAAACGTCTCCCTGTTAAAAGACCCCCCCCTTCTATCAAATTCAATAATTTAAAAAAAAATAAAGTTTGAAAATTCAATTTTAAAACGTTCCGTCGGTGCTATTCGATCTTAATACAACAACCGGAAGTCAATCTGATCGATTAGAAGAAAAATTGGAACAAATCGAAAAAAAAAAAAAAAATTTTGTCAATCGTCTCCCTGTTAAAAGACCCCCCCCCCTTCTATCAAATTCAATAATTAAAAAAAAAAAAAAGTTTCGAAAATTCAATTTTAAAACGTTCCGTCGGTGCTATTCGATCTTAATACAACAACCGGAAGTCAATCTGATCGTTTAGAAGAAAAATTGGAACAAATCGAAAAAAAAAAAAATTGTCAAACGTCTCCCTGTTAAAAGACCCCCCCCCCCTTCTATCAAATTCAATAATTTAATAAAAATAAAGTTTCGAAAATTCAATTTTAAAACGTTCCGTCGGTGCTATTCGATCTTAATACAACAACCGGAAGTCAATCTGATCGATTAGAAGAAAAATTGGAACAAATCGAAAAAAAAAAAAAAAAAATTTGTCAATCGTCTCCCTGTTAAAAGACCCCCCCCCCCTTCTATCAAATTCAATAATTTAAAAAAAAATAAAGTTTCGAAAATTCAATTTTAAAACGTTCCGTCGGTGCTATTCGATCTTAATACAACAACCGGAAGTCAATCTGATCGATTAGAAGAAAAATTGGAACAAATCGAAAAAAAAAAAAATTTTTGTCAAACGTCTCCCTGTTAAAAGACCCTTCTATCAAATTCAATAATTAAAAAAAAAATAAAGTTTCGAAATTCAATTTTAAAACGTGCCGTCGGTGCTATTCGATCTTAATACAACAACCGGAAGTCAATCTGATCGATTAGAAGAAAAATTGGAACAAATCGAAAAAAAAAAAATTTGTCAAACGTCTCCCTGTTAAAAGACCCCCCCCTTCTATCAAATTCAATAATTAAAAAAAAATAAAGTTTCGAAAGTTCAATTTTAAAACGTTCCGTCGGTGCTATTCGATCTTAATACAACAACCGGAAGTCAATCTGATCGATTAGAAGAAAAATTGGAACAAATCGAAAAAAAAAAAAAATTGTCAAACGTCTCCCTGTTAAAAGACCCCCCCCCCTTCTATCAAATTCAATAATTAAAAAAAAAATAAAGTTTCGAAAATTCAATTTTAAAACGTTCCGTCGGTGCTATTCGATCTTAATACAACAACCGGAAGTCAATCTGATCGATTAGAAGAAAAATTGGAACAAATCGAAAAAAAAAAAAAAAAATTTGTCAAACGTCTCCCTGTTAAAAGACCCCCCCCTTCTATCAAATTCAATAATTTAAAAAAAAATAAAGTTTGAAAATTCAATTTTAAAACGTTCCGTCGGTGCTATTCGATCTTAATACAACAACCGGAAGTCAATCTGATCGATTAGAAGAAAAATTGGAACAAATCGAAAAAAAAAAAAAAAATTTTGTCAATCGTCTCCCTGTTAAAAGACCCCCCCCCTTCTATCAAATTCAATAATTTAATAAAAATAAAGTTTCGAAAATTCAATTTTAAAACGTTCCGTCGGTGCTATTCGATCTTAATACAACAACCGGAAGTCAATCTGATCGATTAGAAGAAAAATTGTAACAAATCGAAAAAAAAAAAAAAAAAATTTGTCAATCGTCTCCCTGTTAAAAGACCCCCCCCCCTTCTATCAAATTCAATAATTTAAAAAAAAATAAAGTTTCGAAAATTCAATTTTAAAACGTTCCGTCGGTGCTATTCGATCTTAATACAACAACCGGAAGTCAATCTGATCGATTAGAAGAAAAATTGGAACAAATCGAAAAAAAAAAAAAAAAATTTGTCAATCGTCTCCCTGTTAAAAGACCCCCCCCCCCTTCTATCAAATTCAATAATTTAAAAAAAAATAAAGTTTCGAAAATTCAATTTTAAAACGTTCCGTCGGTGCTATTCGATCTTAATACAACAACCGGAAGTCAATCTGATCGATTAGAAGAAAAATTGGAACAAATCGAAAAAAAAAAAAATTTTTGTCAAACGTCTCCCTGTTAAAAGACCCTTCTATCAAATTCAATAATTAAAAAAAAAATAAAGTTTCGAAATTCAATTTTAAAACGTGCCGTCGGTGCTATTCGATCTTAATACAACAACCGGAAGTCAATCTGATCGATTAGAAGAAAAATTGGAACAAATCGAAAAAAAAAAAATTTGTCAAACGTCTCCCTGTTAAAAGACCCCCCCCTTCTATCAAATTCAATAATTAAAAAAAAATAAAGTTTCGAAAGTTCAATTTTAAAACGTTCCGTCGGTGCTATTCGATCTTAATACAACAACCGGAAGTCAATCTGATCGATTAGAAGAAAAATTGGAACAAATCGAAAAAAAAAAAAAATTGTCAAACGTCTCCCTGTTAAAAGACCCCCCCCCCTTCTATCAAATTCAATAATTAAAAAAAAAATAAAGTTTCGAAAATTCAATTTTAAAACGTTCCGTCGGTGCTATTCGATCTTAATACAACAACCGGAAGTCAATCTGATCGATTAGAAGAAAAATTGGAACAAATCGAAAAAAAAAATAAAAAATTTTGTCAAACGTCTCCCTGTTAAAAGACCCCCCCTTCTATCAAATTCAATAATTAAAAAAAAATAAAGTTTCGAAAATTCAATTTTAAAACGTTCCGTCGGTGCTATTCGATCTTAATACAACAACCGGAAGTCAATCTGATCGATTAGAAGAAAAATTGGAACAAATCGAAAAAAAAAAAAAAAATTTGTCAAACGTCTCCCTGTTAAAAGACCCCCCCCTTCTATCAAATTCAATAATTTAAAAAAAAATAAAGTTTGAAAATTCAATTTTAAAACGTTCCGTCGGTGCTATTCGATCTTAATACAACAACCGGAAGTCAATCTGATCGATTAGAAGAAAAATTGGAACAAATCGAAAAAAAAAAAAAAAATTTTGTCAATCGTCTCCCTGTTAAAAGACCCCCCCCCTTCTATCAAATTCAATAATTTAATAAAAATAAAGTTTCGAAAATTCAATTTTAAAACGTTCCGTCGGTGCTATTCGATCTTAATACAACAACCGGAAGTCAATCTGATCGATTAGAAGAAAAATTGTAACAAATCGAAAAAAAAAAAAAAAAAATTTGTCAATCGTCTCCCTGTTAAAAGACCCCCCCCCCTTCTATCAAATTCAATAATTTAAAAAAAAATAAAGTTTCGAAAATTCAATTTTAAAACGTTCCGTCGGTGCTATTCGATCTTAATACAACAACCGGAAGTCAATCTGATCGATTAGAAGAAAAATTGGAACAAATCGAAAAAAAAAAAAATTTTTGTCAAACGTCTCCCTGTTAAAAGACCCTTCTATCAAATTCAATAATTAAAAAAAAAATAAAGTTTCGAAAATTCAATTTTAAAACGTTCCGTCGGTGCTATTCGATCTTAATACAACAACCGGAAGTCAATCTGATCGATTAGAAGAAAAATTGGAACAAATCGAAAAAAAAAATTAAAATTTTGTCAAACGTCTCCCTGTTAAAAGACCCCCCCCTTCTATCAAATTCAATAAGTAAAAAAAAAATAAAGTTTCGAAAATTCAATTTTAAAACGATCCGTCGGTGCTATTCGATCTTAATACAACAACCGGAAGTCAATCTGATCGATTAGAAGAAAAATTGGAACAAATCGAAAAAAAAAAAAAATTTTGTCAAACGTCTCCCTGTTAAAAGACCCCCCCCCTTCTATCAAATTTAATAATAAAAAAAAAATAAAGTTTCGAAAATTCAATTTTAAAACGTTCCGTCGGTGCTATTCGATCTTAATACAACAACCGGAAGTCAATCTGATCGATTAGAAGAAAAATTGGAACAAATCGAAAAAAAAAAAAAAAAAATTGTCAAACGTCTCCCTGTTAAAAGACCGCCCCCTTCTATCAAATTCAATAATTAAAAAAAAATAAAGTTTCGAAAATTCAATTTTAAAACGTTCCGTCGGTGCTATTCGATCTTAATACAACAACCGGAAGTCAATCTGATCGATTAGAAGAAAAATTGGAACAAATCGAAAAAAAAAAAAATTTGTCAAACGTCTCCCTGTTAAAAGACCCCCCCCCCCTTC
>CAXIES010000050.1:0-136030 GCA_964023965.1 Melinopterus prodromus
TAAAAGTCCGGGTAAAATTACGAACCCAACTAAAACTCCGGGTAAAATTACGAACCCAACTAAAACTCCGGGTAAAATTACGAACCCAACTAAAACTCCGGGTAAAATTACGAACCAACTAAAAAGCCGGGTAAAAATACGAACCCAACTAAAACTCCGGCTAAAATTACGAACCCAACTAAAACTCCGGGTAAAAATACGAACCCAACTAAAACTCCGGGTAAAAATACGAACCCAATTAAAACTCCGGGTAAAAATACTAACCCAACTAAAAAGTCCGGGTAAAAAATACGAAACCAACTAAAACTCCGGGTAAAATTACGAACCCAACTAAAACTCCGGGTAAAAAATACGAACCCAACTAAAAAGTCCGGATAAAAAATACGAACCTAACTTAAGACTCCGGGTAAAATTACGAACCCAACTAAAACTCCGGGTAAAATTACGAACCCAACTAAAACTCCGGGTAAAAAATACGAACCCAACTAAAACTCCGGGCAAAAATACTAACCCAACTAAAAAGTCCGGGTAAAAAATACCAACCCAACTAAAACTCCGGATAAAATTACGAACCCAACTAAAACTCCGGGTAAAAATACGAACCCAACTAAAACTCCGGGTAAAAATATTAACCCAACTAAAAAGTCCGGGTAAAAATACGAACCCAACTAAAACTCCGGGTAAAATTACGAACCCAACTAAAACTCCGGGTAGAAATACGAACCCTACTAAAACTCCGGGTAAAAATACTAACCCAACTAAAAATTCCGGGTAAAAAATGCGAACCCAACTAAAACTCCGGGTAAAAAATAGGAACCCAACTAAAACTCCGGGTAAAAAATACTAACCCAACTAAATAGTCCGGGTAAAAGATACGAACCCAACTAAAACTCCGGGTAAAATTACGAACCCAACTAAAACTCCGGTAAAAATACGAACCCAACTAAAACTCCGGGTAAAAATACTTACCCAACTAAAAAGTCCGGGTAAAAATACGAACCCAACTAAAACTCCGGGTAAAAAATACGAACCCAACTAAAACTCCGGGTAAAAAGTACGAACCCAACTAAAACTCCGGGTAAAAAATGCTAACCGAACTAAAATGTCCGGGTAAAAAAATACGAACCCAACTAAAACTCCGGGTAAAATTACGAACCCAACTAAAACTCCGGGTAAAAATACGAACCCAAGTAAAACTACGGGTAAAATTACGAACCCAACTAAAACTCCGGGTAAAATTACGAACCCAACTAAAACTCCGGGTAAAATTACGAACCCAACTAAAACTCCGGGTAAAATTACGAACCCAACTAAAAGTCCGGGTAAAAAATACGAACCCAACTAAAAAGTCCGGGTAAAATTACGAACCCAAGTAAAACTCCGGGTAAAATTACGAACCCAACTAAAACTCCGGGTAAAATTACGAACCCAACTAAAAAGTCCGGGTAAAATTACGAACCCAAATAAAAAGTCCGGGTAAAATTACGAACCCAACTAAAACTCCGGTAAAATTACGAACTCAACTAAAACTCCGGGTAAAATTACGAACCCAACTAAAACTCCGGGTAAAATTACGAACCCAACTAAAAGTCCGGGTAAAAAATACGAACCCAACTAAAAAGTCCGGGTAAAATTACCAACTCAACTAAAACTCCGGGTAAAATTACGAATCCAACTAAAACTCCGGGTAAAATTACGAACCCAACTAAAAGTCCGGGTAAAAAATACGAACCCAACTAAAAAGTCCGGGTAAAATTACGAACCCAACTAAAACTCCGGGTAAAATTACGAACCCAACTAAAACTCCGGGTAAAATTACGAACCCAACTAAAACTCCGGGTAAAATTACGAACCCAACTAAAAAGTCCGGGTAAAAAATACGAACCCAACTAAAACTCCGGCTAAAATTACGAACCCAACTAAAACTCCGGGTAAAAATACGAACCCAACTAAAACTCCGGGTAAAAATACGAACCCAACTAAAACTCCGGGTAAAAATACTAACCCAACTAAAAAGTCCGGGTAAAAAATACGAACCCAACTAAAACTCCGGGTAAAATTACGAACCCAACTAAAACTCCGGGTAAAAAATACGAACCCAACTAAAAAGTCCGGATAAAAAATACGAACCTAACTTAAGACTCCGGGTAAAATTACGAACCATACTAAAACTCCGGGTAAAATTACGAACCCAACTAAAACTCCGGGTAAAAAATACGTACCCAACTATAACTCCGGGCAAAAATACTAACGCAACTAAAAAGTCCGGGTAAAAAATACGAACCCAACTAAAACTCCGGATAAAATTACGAACCCAACTAAAACTCCGGGTAAAAAATACGAACCCAACTAAAACTCCGGGTAAAAATACTAACCCAACTAAAAAGTCCGGGTTAAAAATACGAACCCAACTAAAACTCCGGGTAAAATTACGAACCCAACTAAAACTCCGGGTAAAAATACGAACCCTACTAAAACTCCGGGTAAAATTACGAACCCAACTAAAACTCCGGGTAAAATTACGAACCCAACTAAAAGTCTGGGTAAAAAATACGAACCCAACTAAAAAGTCCGGGTAAAATTACGAACCCAACTAAAACTCCGGGTAAAATTACGAACCCAACTAAAACTCCGGGTAAAATTACGAACCCAACTAAAAGTCCGGGTAAAAAATACGAACCCAACTAAAAAGTCCGGGTAAAATTACGAACCCAACTAAAACACCGGGTAAAAATACTAACCCAACTAAAAATTCCGGGTAAAAAATGCGAACCCAACTAAAACTCCGGGTAAAATTACGAAACCAACTAAAACTCCGGGTAAAATTACGAACCCAACTAAACCTCCGGGTAAAATTACGAACCCAACTAAAAGTCCGGGTAAAAAATACGAACCCAACTAAAAAGTCCGGGTAAAATTACGAACAGAACTAAAACTCCGGGTAAAATTACGAACCCAACTAAAACTCCGGGTAAAATTACGAACCCAAGTAAAACTCCGGGTAAAATTACGAACCCAAGTAAAACTCCGGGTAAAATTACGAACCCAACTAAAACTCCGGGTAAAATTACGAACCCAACTAAAACTCCGGGTAAAATTACGAACCCAACTAAAAGTCCGGGTAAAGATACGAACCCAACTAAAAAGTCCGGGTAACTCAAGACTCCGGGTAAAATTACGAACCCAACTAAAACTCCGGGTAAAATTACGAACCCAACTAAAACTCCGGGTAAAATTACGAACCCAACTAAAAGTCCGGGTAAAAAATACGAACCCAACTAAAAAGTCCGGGTAAAATTACGAACCCAACTAAAACTCCGGGTAAAATTATGAACCCAACTAAAAGTCCGGGTAAAAAATTCGAACTCAACTAAAAAGTCCGGGTAAAATTACGAACCCAACTAAAACTCCGGGTAAAATTACGAACCCAACTAAAAAGTCCGGGTAAAATTACGAACCCAACTAAAAAGTCCGGGTAAAATTACGAACCCAACTAAAAAGTCCTGGTAAAATTACGAACCCAACTAAAACTCCGGGTAAAATTACGAACCCAACTAAAAGTCCGGGTAAAAAATACGAACCCAACTAAAAAGTCCGGGTAAAATTACGAACCCAACTAAAACTCCGGGTAAAATTACGAACCCAACTAAAACTCCGGGTAAAATTACGAACCCAAGTAAAACTCCGGGTAAAATTACGAACCCAAGTAAAACTCCGGGTAAAATTACGAACCCAACTAAAACTCCGGGTAAAATTACGAACCCAAGTAAAACTCCGGGTAAAATTACGAACCCAACTAAAACTCCGGGTAAAATTACGAACCCAACTAAAAAGTCCGGGTAAAATTACGAACCCAAATAAAAAGTCCGGGTAAAATTACGAACCCAACTAAAACTCCGGGTAAAATTACCAACTCAACTAAAACTCCGGGTAAAATTACGAACCCAACTAAAACTCCGGGTAAAATTACGAACCCAACTAAAAATCCGTGTAAAAAATACGAACCCAACTAAAAAGTCCGGGTAAAATTACGAACCCAACTAAAACTCCGGGTAAAATTACGAACCCAACTAAAACTCCGGGTAAAATTACGAACCCAACTAAAACTCCGGGTAAAATTACGAACCCAACTAAAAAGCCGGGTAAAAATACGAACCCAACTAAAACTCCGGCTAAAATTACGAACCCAACTAAAACTCCGGGTAAAAATACGAACCCAACTAAAACTCCGGGTAAAAATACGAACCCAACTAAAACTCCGGGTAAAAATACTAACCCAACTAAAAAGTCCGGGTAAAAAATACGAAACCAACTAAAACTCCGGGTAAAATTACGAACCCAACTAAAACTCCGGGTAAAAAATACGAACCCAACTAAAAAGTCCCGATAAAAAATACGAACCTAACTTAAGACTCCGGGTAAAATTACGAACCCAACTAAAACTCCGGGTAAAATTACGAACCCAACTAAAACTCCGGGTAAAAAATACGAACCCAACTAAAACTCCGGGCAAAAATACTAACCCAACTAAAAAGTCCGGGTAAAAAATACCAACCCAACTAAAACTCCGGATAAAATTACGAACCCAACTAAAACTCCGGGTAAAAATACGAACCCAACTAAAACTCCGGGTAAAAATATTAACCCAACTAAAAAGTCCGGGTTAAAAATACGAACCCAACTAAAACTCCGGGTAAAATTACGAACCCAACTAAAACTCCGGGTAAAAATACGAACCCTACTAAAACTCCGGGTAAAAATACTAACCCAACTAAAAATTCCGGGTAAAAAATGCGAACCCAACTAAAACTCCGGGTAAAAAATAGGAACCCAACTAAAACTCCGGGTAAAAAATACTAACCCAACTAAATAGTCCGGGTAAAAGATACGAACCCAACTAAAACTCCGGGTAAAATTACGAACCCAACTAAAACTCCGGGTAAAAATACGAACCCAACTAAAACTCCGGGTAAAAATACTTACCCAACTAAAAAGTCCGGGTAAAAATACGAACCCAACTAAAACTCCGGGTAAAAAATACGAACCCAACTAAAACTCCGGGTAAAAAGTACGAACCCAACTAAAACTCCGGGTAAAAAATGCTAACCGAACTAAAATGTCCGGGTAAAAAATACGAACCCAACTAAAACTCCGGGTAAAATTACGAACCCAACTAAAACTCCGGGTAAAAATACGAACCCAACTAAAACTCCGGGTAAAAATACTAACCCCAACTAAAAAGTCCGGGTAAAAAATACGAACCCAACTAAAACTCCGGGTAAAATTACGAACCCAACTAAAACTCCGGGTAAAATTACGAACCCAACTAAAACTCCGGGTAAAATTACGAACCCAACTAAAAGTCCGGGTAAAAAATACGAACCCAACTAAAAAGTCCGGGTAAAATTACGAACCCAAGTAAAACTCCGGGTAAAATTACGAACCCAACTAAAACTCCGGGTAAAATTACGAACCCAACTAAAAAGTCCGGGTAAAATTACGAACCCAAATAAAAAGTCCGGGTAAAATTACGAACCCAACTAAAACTCCGGGTAAAATTACGAACTCAACTAAAACTCCGGGTAAAATTACGAACCCAACTAAAACTCCGGGTAAAATTACGAACCCAACTAAAAGTCCGGGTAAAAAATACGAACCCAACTAAAAAGTCCGGGTAAAATTACGAACCCAACTAAAACTCCGGGTAAAATTACGAACCCAACTAAAACTCCGGGTAAAATTACGAACCCAACTAAAACTCCGGGTAAAATTACGAACCCAACTAAAACTCCGGGTAAAATTACGAACCCAACTAAAAAGTCCGGGTAAAATTACGAACCCAACTAAAACTCCGGGTAAAAAATACGAACCAAACAAAAAAGTCCGGGTAACATTTAGAACCCAACTAAAACTCCGGGTAAAAAAATACGAACCCAACTAAAACTCCGGGCAAAATACTAACCCAACTAAAAAGTCCGGGTAAAAGATACGAACCCAACTAAAACTCCGGGTAAAATTACGAACCCAACTAAAACTCCGGGTAAAAATACGAACCCAACTAAAACTCCGGGTAAAAATACTTACCCAACTAAAAAGTCCGGGTAAAAATACGAACCCAACTAAAACTCCGGGTAAAAAATACGAACCCAACTAAAACTCCGGGTAAAAAGTACGAACCCAACTAAAACTCCGGGTAAAAAATGCTAACCCAACTAAAATGTCCGGGAAAAAAATACGAACCCAACTAAAACTCCGGGTAAAATTACGAACCCAACTAAAACTCCGGGTAAAAATACGAACCCAACTAAAACTCCGGGTAAAAATACTAACCCCAACTAAAAAGTCCGGGTAAAAAATACGAACCCAACTAAAACTCCGGGTAAAATTACGAACCCAACTAAAACTCCGGGTAAAATTACGAACCCAACTAAAACTCCGGGTAAAATTACGAACCCAACTAAAAGTCCGGACTTTTAGTTGGGTTCGTAATTTTTACCCGGACTTTTTAGTTGGGGTTAGTATTTTTACCCGGAGTTTTAGTTGGGTTCGTATTTTTACCCGGAGTTTTAGTTGGGTTCGTAATTTTACCCGGAGTTTTTGGTTGGGTTCGTATTTTTTTCCCGGACATTTTAGTTGGGTTAGCATTTTTTACCCGGAGTTTTAGTTGGGTTCGTACTTTTTACCCGGAGTTTTAGTTGGGTTCGTATTTTTTACCCGGAGTTTTAGTTGGGTTCGTATTTTTACCCGGACTTTTTAGTTGGGTAAGTATTTTTACCCGGAGTTTTAGTTGGGTTCGTATTTTTACCCGGAGTTTTAGTTGGGTTCGTAATTTTACCCGGAGTTTTAGTTGGGTTTGTATCTTTTACCCGGACTTTTTAGTTGGGTTAGTATTTTGCCCGGAGTTTTAGTTGGGTTCGTATTTTTTTACCCGGAGTTTTAGTTGGGTTCTAAATGTTACCCGGACTTTTTTGTTTGGTTCGTATTTTTTACCCGGAGTTTTAGTTGGGTTCGTAATTTTACCCGGACTTTTTAGTTGGGTTCGTAATTTTACCCGGAGTTTTAGTTGGGTTCGTAATTTTACCCGGAGTTTTAGTTGGGTTCGTAATTTTACCCGGAGTTTTAGTTGGGTTCGTAATTTTACCCGGAGTTTTAGTTGGGTTCGTAATTTTACCCGGACTTTTTAGTTGGGTTCGTATTTTTTACCCGGACTTTTAGTTGGGTTCGTAATTTTACCCGGAGTTTTATTTGGGTTCGTAATTTTACCCGGAATTTTAGTTGAGTTCGTAATTTTACCCGGAGTTTTAGTTGGGTTCGTAATTTTACCCGGACTTTTTATTTGGGTTCGTAATTTTACCCGGACTTTTTAGTTGGGTTCGTAATTTTACCCGGAGTTTTAGTTGGGTTCGTAATTTTACCCGGAGTTTTACTTGGGTTCGTAATTTTACCCGGACTTTTTAGTTGGGTTCGTATTTTTTACCCGGACTTTTAGTTGGGTTCGTAATTTTACCCGGAGTTTTAGTTGGGTTCGTAATTTTACCCGGAGTTTTAGTTGGGTTCGTAATTTTACCCGGAGTTTTAGTTGGGTTCGTATTTTTTACCCGGAGTTTTTAGTTGGGGTTAGTATTTGTACCCGGAGTTTTAGTTGGGTTCGTATTTTTACCCGGAGTTTTAGTTGGGTTCGTAATTTTACCCGGAGTTTTAGTTGGGTTCGTATTTTTTACCCGGACATTTTAGTTGGGTTAGCATTTTTTACCCGGAGTTTTAGTTGGGTTCGTACTTTTTACCCGGAGTTTTAGTTGGGTTCGTATTTTTTACCCGGAGTTTTAGTTGGGTTCGTATTTTTACCCGGACTTTTTAGTTGGGTAAGTATTTTTACCCGGAGTTTTAGTTGGGTTCGTATTTTTACCCGGAGTTTTAGTTGGGTTCGTAATTTTACCCGGAGTTTTAGTTGGGTTCGTATCTTTTACCCGGACTATTTAGTTGGGTTAGTATTTTTTACCCGGAGTTTTAGTTGGTTTCGTATTTTTTACCCGGAGTTTTAGTTGGGTTCGCATTTTTTACCCGGAATTTTTAGTTGGGTTAGTATTTTTACCCGGAGTTTTAGTAGGGTTCGTATTTTTACCCGGAGTTTTAGTTGGGTTCGTAATTTTACCCGGAGTTTTAGTTGGGTTCGTATTTTTAACCCGGACTTTTTAGTTGGGTTAGTATTTTTACCCGGAGTCTTAAGTTAGGTTCGTATTTTTTATCCGGACTTTTTAGTTGGGTTCGTAATTTTACCCGGAGTTTTAGTTGGGTTCGTAATTTTACCCGGACTTTTTAGTTGGGTTCGTAATTTTACCGGGAGTTTTAGTTGGGTTCGTAATTTTACCCGGACTTTTTAGTTGGGTTCGAATTTTTTACCCGGACTTTTAGTTGGGTTCATAATTTTACCCGGAGCTTTAGTTGGGTTCGTAATTTTACCTGGACTTTTTAGTTGGGTTCGTATTTTTTACCCGGACTTTTAGTTGGGTTCGTAATTTTACCCGGAGTTTTAGTTGGGTTCGTAATTTTACCCGGAGTTTTAGTTGGGTTAGTAATTTTACCCGGAGTCTTGAGTTACCCGGACTTTTTAGTTGGGTTCGTATTTTTACCCGGACTTTTAGTTGGGTTCGTAATTTTACCCGGAGTTTTAGTTGGGTTCGTAATTTTACCCGGAGTTTTACTTGGGTTCGTAATTTTACCCGGAGTTTTACTTGGGTTCGTAATTTTACCCGGAGTTTTAGTTGGGTTCGTAATTTTACCCGGACTTTTAGTTGGGTTCGTAATTTTACCCGGAGTTTTAGTTGGGTTCGTAATTTTACCCGGAGTTTTACTTGGGTTCGTAATTTTACCCGGAGTTTTACTTGGGTTCGTAATTTTACCCGGAGTTTTAGTTGGGTTAGTAATTTTACCCGGAGTCTTGAGTTACCCGGACTTTTTAGTTGGGTTCGTATTTTTTACCCGGACTTTTAGTTGGGTTTGTAATCTTACCCGGAGTCTTAAGTTAGGTTCGTATTTTTTATCCGGACTTTTTAGTTGGGTTCGTATTTTTTACCCGGAGTTTTAGTTGGCTTCGTAATTTTACCCGGAGTTTTAGTTGGGTTCGTAATTTTACCCGGACTTTTTAGTTGGGTTCGTATTTTTACCCGGACTTTTAGTTGGGTTCGTAATTTTACCCGGAGTTTTAGTTGGGTTCGTAATTTTACCCGGAGTTTTAGTTGGGTTCGTAATTTTACCCGGACTTTTTAGTTGGGTTCGTAATTTTGCGAGGACTTTTTAGTTGGGTTCGTAATTTTACCCGGACTTTAGTTGGGTTCGTAATTTTACCCTGAGTTTTAGTTGGGTTCGTAATTTTACCCGGAGTTTAGTTGCGTTCGTAATTTTACCCGGAGTTGTACTTGGGTTCGTAATTTTACCCGGAGTTTTACTTGGGTTCGTAATTTTACCCGGAGTTTTAGTTGGGTTCGTAATTTTACCCGGAGTTTTAGTTGGATTCGTAATTTTACCCGGACTTTTTAGTTGGGTTCGTATTTTTTACCCGGACTTTTAGTTGGGTTCGTAATTTTACCCGGAGTTTTAGTTGGGTTCGTAATTTTACCCGGACTTTTTCGTTGGGTTCGTAATTTTACCCGGACTTTTAGTTGGGTTCGTAATTTTACCCGGAGTCTTAAGTTAGGTTCGTATTTTTTATCCGGACTTTTTAGTTGGGTTCGTATTTTTTACCCGGAGTTTTAGTTGGGTTCGTAATTTTACCCGGACTTTTTAGTTGGGTTCGTATTTTTTACCCGGACTTTTAGTTGGGTTCGTAATTTTACCAGGAGTTTTAGTTGGGTTCGTATTTTTTACCCGGAGTTTTAGTTGGATTCGTATTTTTTACAAGGAGTTTTAGTTGGGTTCGTATTTTTACCCGGAGTTTTAGTTGTGTTGGTAATCTTACCCGGAGTTTTAGTTGGGTTCATATTTTTTACCGGACTTTTTAGTTGGGTTCGTATTTTTTACCCGGAGTTTTAGTTGGGTTCGTATTTTTTGCCCGGAGTTTTAGTTGGGTTCGTATTTTTACCCGGAGTTTTAGTTGGGTTCGTATTTTTACCCGGAGTTTTAGTTGGGTTCGTATTTTATCCGGAGTTTTAGTTGGGTTCGTATTTTTTACCCGGACTTTTTAGTTGGGTTAGTATTTTGCCCGGAGTTTTAGTTGGGTTCGTATTTTTTTACCCGGAGTTTTAGTTGGGTTCTAAATGTTACCCGGACTTTTTTGTTTGGTTCGTATTTTTTACCCGGAGTTTTAGTTGGGTTCGTAATTTTACCCGGACTTTTTAGTTGGGTTCGTAATTTTACCCGGAGTTTTAGTTGGGTTCGTAATTTTACCCGGAGGTTTAGTTGGGTTCGTAATTTTACGCGGAGTTTTAGTTGGGTTCGTAATTTTACCCGGAGTTTTAGTTGGGTTCGTAATTTTACCCGGACTTTTTAGTTGGGTTCGTATTTTTTACCCGGACTTTTAGTTGGGTTCGTAATTTTACCCGGAGTTTTAGTTGGGTTCGTAATTTTACCCGGAGTTTTAGTTGAGTTCGTAATTTTACCCGGAGTTTTAGTTGGGTTCGTAATTTTACCCGGACTTTTTATTTGGGTTCGTAATTTTACCCGGACTTTTAGTTGGGTTCGTAATTTTACTCGGAGTTTTAGTTGGGTTCGTAATTTTACCCGGAGTTTTACTTGGTTAGTAATTTTACCCGACTTTTTAGTTGGGTTCGTATTTTTTACCGGACTTTTAGTTGGGTTCGTAATTTTACCCGGAGTTTTAGTTGGGTTCGTAATTTTACCCGGACTTTTTAGTTGGGTTCGTATTTTTTACCCGGACTTTTAGTTGGTTTCGTAATTTTACCCGGAGTTTTAGTTGGGTTCGTAATTTTACCCGGAGTTTTAGTTGAGTTCGTAATTTTACCCGGAGTTTTAGTTGGGTTCGTAATTTTACCCGGACTTTTTAGTTGGGTTCGTAATTTTACCCGGACTTTTTAGTTGGGTTTGTAATCTTACCCGGAGTCTTAAGTTAGGTTCGTATTTTTTATCCGGACTTTTTAGTTGGGTTCGTATTTTTTACCCGGAGTTTTAGTTGGCTTCGTAATTTTACCCGGAGTTTTAGTTGGGTTCGTAATTTTAACTAAAACTCCGGGTAAAATTACGAACCCAAGTAAAACTCCGGGTAAAATTACGAACCCAAGTAAAACTCCGGGTAAATTACGAACCCAACTAAAACTCCGGTAAAATTACGAACCCAACTAAAAGTCCGGGTAAAAATACGAACCCAACTAAAAAGTCCGGGTAACTCAAGACTCCGGGTAAAATTACGAACCCAACTAAAACTCCGGGTAAAATTACGAACCCAACTAAAACTCCGGGTAAAATTACGAACCCAACTAAAAGTCCGGGTAAAAAATACGAACCCAACTAAAAAGTCCAGGTAAAATTACGAACCCAACTAAAAGGTCCGGGTAAAATTACGAACCCAACTAAAACTCCGGGTAAAATTACGAACCCAACTAAAAAGTCCGGGTAAAATTACGAACCCAAATAAAAAGTCCGTGTAAAATTACGAACCCAACTAAAACTCCGGGTAAAATTACCAACTCAACTAAAACTCCGGGTAAAATTACGAACCCAACTAAAACTCCGGTAAAAGTACGAACCCAACTAAAAGTCCGGGTAAAAAATACGAACCCAACTAAAAAGTCCGGGTAAAATTACGAACCCAACTAAAACTCCGGGTAAAATTACGAACCCAACTAAAAAGTCCGGGTAAAATTACGAACCCAACTAAAAAGTCCGGGTAAAATTACGAACCCAACTAAAAAGTCCTGGTAAAATTACGAACCCAACTGAAACTCCGGGTAAAATTACGAACCCAACTAAAAGTCCGGGTAAAAAATACGAACCCAACTAAAAAGTCCGGGTAAAATTACGAACCCAACTAAAACTCCGGGTAAAATTACGAACCCAACTAAAACTCCGGGTAAAATTACGAACCCAAGTAAAACTCCGGTAAAATTACGAACCCAAGTAAAACTCCGGGTAAAATTACGAACCCAACTAAAACTCCGGGTAAAATTACGAACCCAACTAAAACTCCGGGTAAAATTACGAACCCAACTAAAAGTCCTGGTAAAAAATACGAACCCAACTAAAAAGTTCGGGTAAAATTACGAACCCAAGTAAAACTCCGGGTAAAATTACGAACCCAACTAAAACTCCGGGTAAAATTACGAACCCAACTAAAAAGTCCGGGTAAAATTACGAACCCAAATAAAAAGTCCGGGTAAAATTACGAACCCAACTAAAACTCCGGGTAAAATTACCAACTCAACTAAAACTCCGGGTAAAATTACGAACCCAACTAAAACTCCGGGTAAAATTACGAACCCAACTAAAAGTCCGGGTAAAAAATTCGAACCCAACTAAAAAGTCCGGGTAAAATTACGAACCCAACTAAAACTCCGGGTAAAATTACGAACCCAACTAAAACTCCGGGTAAAATTATGAACCCAACTAAAACTCCGGGTAAAATTACGAACCCAACTAAAAAGTCCGGGTAAAAAATACGAACCCAACTAAAACTCCGGCTAAAATTACGAACCCAACTAAAACTCCGGGTAAAAATACGAACCCAACTAAAATTCCGGGTAAAAATACGAACCCAACTAAAACTCCGGGTAAAAATACTAACCCAACTAAAAAGTCCGGGTAAAAAATACGAACCCAACTAAAACTCCGGGTAAAATTACGAACCCAACTAAAACTCCGGGTAAAAAATACGAACCCAACTAAAAAGTCCGGATAAAAAATACGAACTTAACTTAAGACTCCGGGTAAAATTACGAACCCAACTAAAACTCCGGGTAAAATTACGAACCCAACTAAAACTCCGGGTAAAAAATACGAACCCAACTAAAACTCCGGGCAAAAATACTAACCCAACTAAAAAGTCCGGGTAAAAAATACGAACCCAACTAAAACTCCGGATAAAATTACGAACCCAACTAAAACTCCGGGTAAAAATACGAACCCAACTAAAACTCCGGGTAAAAATACTAACCCAACTAAAAAGTCCGGTTTAAAAATTCGAACCCAACTAAAACTCCGGGTAAAATTACGAACCCAACTAAAACTCCGGGTAAAAATACGAACCCTACTAAAACTCCGGGTAAAAATACTAACCCAACTAAAAATTCCGGGTAAAAAATGTGAACCCAACTAAAACTCCGGGTAAAAAATACGAACCCAACTAAAACTCCGGGTAAGAAATACTAACCCAACTAAATAGTCCGGGTAAAAGATACGAACCCAACTAAAACTCCGGGTAAAATTACGAACCCAACTAAAACTCCGGGTAAAAATACGAACCCAACTAAAACTCCGGGTAAAAATACTTACCCAACTAATAAGTCCGGGTAAAAATACGAACCCAACTAAAACTCCGGGTAAAAAATACGAACCCAACTAAAACTCCGGGTAAAAAGTACGAACCCAACTAAAACTCCGGGTAAAAAATGCTAACCCAACTAAAATGTCCGGGTAAAAAATACGAACCCAACTAAAACTCCGGGTAAAATTACGAACCCAACTAAGACTCCGGGTAAAAATACGAACCCAACTAAAACTCCGGGTAAAAATACTAACCCCAACTAAAAAGTCCGTGTAAAAAATACGAACCCAACTAAAACTCCGGGTAAAATTACGAACCCAACTAAAACTCCGGGTAAAATTACGAACCCAACTAAAACTCCGGGTAAAATTACGAACCCAACTAAAAGTCCGGGTAAAAAATACGAACCCAACTAAAAAGTCCGGGTAAAATTACGAACCCAAGTAAAACTCCGGGTAAAATTACGAACCCAACTAAAAAGTCCGGGTAAAATTACGAACCCAAATAAAAAGTCCGGGTAAAATTACGAACCCAACTAAAACTCCGGGTAAAATTACGAACTCAACTAAAACTCCGGGTAAAATTACGAACCCAACTAAAACTCCGGGTAAAATTACGAACCCAACTAAAAGTCCGGGTAAAAAATACGAACCCAACTAAAAAGTCCGGGTAAAATTACGAACCCAACTAAAACTCCGGGTAAAATTACGAACCCAACTAAAACTCCGGGTAAAATTACGAACCCAACTAAAAAGTCCGGGTAAAATTACGAACCCAACTAAAACTCCGGGTAAAAAATACGAACCAAACAAAAAAGTCCGGGTAACATTTAGAACCCAACTAAAACTCCGGGTAAAAAAATACGAACCCAACTAAAACTCCGGGCAAAATACTAACCCAACTAAAAAGTCCGGGTAAAAAATACGAACCCAACTAAAACTCCGGATAAAATTACGAACCCAACTAAAACTCCGGGTAAAAATACGAACCCAACTAAAACTCCGGGTAAAAATACGAACCCAACTAAAACTCCGGGTAAAAAATACGAACCCAACTAAAACTCCGGGTAAAATTACCAACACAACTAAAACTCCGGGTAAAAATACGAACCCAACTAAAACTCCTTGTAAAAAATACGAATCCAACTTAAACTCCGGGTAAAAAATACGAACCCAACTAAAACTCCGGGTAAAATTACGAACCCAACTAAAACTCCGGGTAAAAATACGAACCCTACTAAAACTCCGGGTAAAAATACTAACCCAACTAAAAATTCCGGGTAAAAAATGCGAACCCAACTAAAACTCCGGGTAAAAAATACGAACCCAACTAAAACTCCGGGTAAAAAATACGAACACAACTAAAACTCCGGGTAAAAATACGAACCCAACTAAAACTCCGGGTAAAAAATACGAACCCAACTAAAACTCCGGGTAAAATTACCAACACAACTAAAACTCCGGGTAAAAATACGAACCCAACTAAAACTCCTTGTAAAAAATACGAATCCAACTAAAACTCCGGGTAAAAAATACGAACCCAACTAAAACTCCGGGTAAAATTACGAACCCAACTAAAACTCCGGGTAAAAATACGAACCCTACTAAAACTCCGGGTAAAAATACTAACCCAACTAAAAATTCCGGGTAAAAAATGCGAACCCAACTAAAACTCCGGGTAAAAAATACGAACCCAACTAAAACTCCGGGTAAAAAATACTAACCCAACTAAATAGTCCGGGAAAAAGATACGAACCCAACTAAAACTCCGGGTAAAATTACGAACCCAACTAAAACTCCGGGTAAAAATACGAACCCAACTAAAACTCCGGGTAAAAATACTTACCCAACTAATAAGTCCGGGTAAAAATACGAACCCAACTAAAACTCCGGGTAAAAAATACGAACCCAACTAAAACTCCGGGTAAAAAGTACGAACCCAACTAAAACTCCGGGTAAAAAATGCTAACCCAACTAAAATGTCCGGGTAAAAAATACGAACCCAACTAAAACTCCGGGTAAAATTACGAACCCAACTAAGACTCCGGGTAAAAATACGAACCCAACTAAAACTCCGGGTAAAAATACTAACCCCAACTAAAAAGTCCGGATAAAAAATACGAACCCAACTAAAACTCCGGGTAAAATTACGAACCCAACTAAAACTCCGGGTAAAATTACGAACCCAACTAAAACTCCGGGTAAAATTACGAACCCAACTAAAAGTCCGGGTAAAAAATACGAACCCAACTAAAAAGTCCGGGTAAAATTACGAACCCAAGTAAAACTCCGGGTAAAATTACGAACCCAACTAAAAAGTCCGGGTAAAATTACGAACCCAAATAAAAAGTCCGGGTAAAATTACGAACCCAACTAAAACTCCGGGTAAAATTACGAACTCAACTAAAACTCCGGGTAAAATTACGAACCCAACTAAAACTCCGGGTAAAATTACGAACCCAACTAAAAAGTCCGGGTAAAATTACGAACCCAACTAAAACTCCGGGTAAAAAATACGAACCAAACAAAAAAGTCCGGGTAACATTTAGAACCCAACTAAAACTCCGGGTAAAAAAATACGAACCCAACTAAAACTCCGGGCAAAATACTAACCCAACTAAAAAGTCCGGGTAAAAAATACGAACCCAACTAAAACTCCGGATCAAATTACGAACCCAACTAAAACTCCGGGTAAAAATACGAACCCAACTAAAACTCCGGGTAAAAATACGAACCCAACTAAAACTCCGGGTAAAAAAATACGAACCCAACTAAAACTCCGGGTAAAATTACCAACACAACTAAAACTCCGGGTAAAAATACGAACCCAACTAAAACTCCTTGTAAAAAATACGAATCCAACTTAAACTCCGGGTAAAAAATACGAACCCAACTAAAACTCCGGGTAAAATTACGAACCCAACTAAAACTCCGGGTAAAAATACGAACCCTACTAAAACTCCGGGTAAAAATACTAACCCAACTAAAAATTCCGGGTAAAAAATGCGAACCCAACTAAAACTCCGGGTAAAAAATACGAACCCAACTAAAACTCCGGGTAAAAAATACGAACACAACTAAAACTCCGGGTAAAAATACGAACCCAACTAAAACTCCGGGTAAAAAATACGAACCCAACTAAAACTCCGGGTAAAATTACCAACACAACTAAAACTCCGGGTAAAAATACGAACCCAACTAAAACTCCTTGTAAAAAATACGAATCCAACTAAAACTCCGGGTAAAAAATACGAACCCAACTAAAACTCCGGGTAAAATTACGAACCCAACTAAAACTCCGGGTAAAAATACGAACCCAACTAAAACTCCGGGTAAAAATACTTACCCAACTAAAAAGTCCGGGTAAAACTACGAACCCAACTAAAACTCCGGGTAAAAAATACGAACCCAACTAAAACTCCGGGTAAAAAGTACGAACCCAACTAAAACTCCGGGTAAAAAATGCTAACCCAACTAAAATGTCCGGGTAAAAAATACGAACCCAACTAAAACTATGGGTAAAATTACGAACCCAACTAAAACTCCGGGTAAAAATACGAACCCAACTAAAACTCCGGGTAAAATTACGAACCCAACTAAAAGTCCGGGTAAAAAATACGAACCCAACTAAAAAGTCCGGGTAAAATTACGAACCCAAGTAAAACTCCGGGTAAAATTACGAACCCAACTAAAACTCCGGGCAAAATTACGAACCCAACTAAAAAGTCCGGGTAAAATTACGAACCCAACTAAAACTCCGGGTAAAATTACGAACTCAACTAAAACTCCGGGTAAAATTACGAACCCAACTAAAACTCCGGGTAAAAATACGAACCCAACTAAAAGTCCGGGTAAAAAATACGAACCCAACTAAAAAGTCCGGGTAAAATACGAACCCAACTAAAACTCCGGGTAAAATTACGAACCCAACTAAAACTCCGGGTAAAATTACGAACCCAACTAAAACTCCGGGTAAAATTACGAACCCAACTAAAACTCCGGGTATAATTACGAACCCAACTAAAAAGTCCGGGTAAAATTACGAACCCAACTAAAACTCCGGGTAAAAAATACGAACCAAACAAAAAAGTCCGGGTAAAATTACGAACCCAACTAAAACTCCGGGTAAAATTACGAACCCAACTAAAACTCCGGGTAAAATTACGAACCCAACTAAAAAGTCCGGGTAAAATTACGAACCCAACTAAAACTCCAGGTAAAAAATACGAACCAAACAAAAAAGTCCGGGTAACATTTAGAACCCAACTAAAACTCCGGGTAAAAAAATACGAACCCAACTAAAACTCCGGGCAAAATACTAACCCAACTAAAAGGTCCGGGTAAAAAATACGAACCCAACTAAAACTCCGGATAAAATTACGAACCCAACTAAAACTCCGGGTAAAAATACGAACCCAACTAAAACTCCGGGTAAAAATACGAACCCAACAAAAACTCCGGGTAAAAAATACGAACCCAACTAAAACTCCGGGTAAAATTACCAACACAACTAAAACTCCGGGTAAAAATACGAACCCAACTAAAACTCCTTGTAAAAAATACGAATCCAACTTAAAGTCCGGGTAAAAAATACGAACCCAACTAAAACTCCGGGTAAAATCACGAACCCAACTAAAACTCCGGGTAAAAATACGAACCCTACTAAAACTCCGGGTAAAAATACTAACCCAACTAAAAATTCCGGGTAAAAAGTGCGAACCCAACTAAAACTCCGGGTAAAAAATACGAACCCAACTAAAACTCCGGGTAAAAAATACGAACACAACTAAAACTCCGGGTAAAAATACTAACCCCAACTAAAAAGTCCGGGTAAAAAATACGAACCCAACTAAAACTCCGGGTAAAATTACGAACCCAACTAAAACTCCGGGTAAAATTACGAACCCAACTAAAACTCCGGGTAAAATTACGAACCCAACTAAAAGTCCGGGTAAAAAATACGAACCCAACTAAAAAGTCCGGGTAAAATTACGAACCCAAGTAAAACTCCGGGTAAAATTACGAACCCAACTAAAACTCCGGGCAAAATTACGAACCCAACTAAAAAGTCCGGGTAAAATTACGAACCCAACTAAAACTCCGGGTAAAATTACGAACTCAACTAAAACTCCGGGTAAAATTACGAACCCAACTAAAACTCCGGGTAAAAATACGAACCCAACTAAAAGTCCGGGTAAAAAATACGAACCCAACTAAAAAGTCCGGGTAAAATACGAACCCAACTAAAACTCCGGGTAAAATTACGAACCCAACTAAAACTCCGGGTAAAATTACGAACCCAACTAAAACTCCGGGTAAAATTACGAACCCAACTAAAACTCCGGGTATAATTACGAACCCAACTAAAAAGTCCGGGTAAAATTACGAACCCAACTAAAACTCCGGGTAAAAAATACGAACCAAACAAAAAAGTCCGGGTAAAATTACGAACCCAACTAAAACTCCGGGTAAAATTACGAACCCAACTAAAACTCCGGGTAAAATTACGAACCCAACTAAAAAGTCCGGGTAAAATTACGAACCCAACTAAAACTCCAGGTAAAAAATACGAACCAAACAAAAAAGTCCGGGTAACATTTAGAACCCAACTAAAACTCCGGGTAAAAAAATACGAACCCAACTAAAACTCCGGGCAAAATACTAACCCAACTAAAAGGTCCGGGTAAAAAATACGAACCCAACTAAAACTCCGGATAAAATTACGAACCCAACTAAAACTCCGGGTAAAAATACGAACCCAACTAAAACTCCGGGTAAAAATACGAACCCAACAAAAACTCCGGGTAAAAAATACGAACCCAACTAAAACTCCGGGTAAAATTACCAACACAACTAAAACTCCGGGTAAAAATACGAACCCAACTAAAACTCCTTGTAAAAAAT
Organism: Melinopterus prodromus; assembly: GCA_964023965.1. Taxonomy (NCBI): domain Eukaryota; kingdom Metazoa; phylum Arthropoda; class Insecta; order Coleoptera; family Scarabaeidae; genus Melinopterus; species Melinopterus prodromus. The sequence continues at coordinate 19,336 of CAXIES010000050.1, forward strand.
ACGAATCCAACTTAAAGTCCGGGTAAAAAATACGAACCCAACTAAAACTCCGGGTAAAATCACGAACCCAACTAAAACTCCGGGTAAAAATACGAACCCTACTAAAACTCCGGGTAAAAATACTAACCCAACTAAAAATTCCGGGTAAAAAGTGCGAACCCAACTAAAACTCCGGGTAAAAAATACGAACCCAACTAAAACTCCGGGTAAAAAATACGAACACAACTAAAACTCCGGGTAAAAATACGAACCCAACTAAAACTCCGGGTAAAAAATACGAACCCAACTAAAACTCCGGGTAAAATTACCAACACAACTAAAACTCCGGGTAAAAATACGAACCCAACTAAAATTCCTTGTAAAAAATACGAATCCAACTAAAACTCCGGGTAAAAAATACGAACCCAACTAAAACTCCGGGTAAAATTACGAACCCAACTAAAACTCCGGGTAAAAATACGAACCCAACTAAAACTCCGGGTAAAAATACTTACCCAACTAAAAAGTCCGGGTAAAACTACGAACACAACTAAAACTCCGGGTAAAAATACGAACCCAACTAAAACTCCTTGTAAAAAATACGAATCCAACTAAAACTCCGGGTAAAAAATACGAACCCAACTAAAACTCCGGGTAAAATTACGAACCCAACTAAAACTCCGGGTAAAAATACGAACCCAACTAAAACTCCGGGTAAAAATACTTACCCAACTAAAAAGTCCGGGTAAAACTACGAACCCAACTAAAACTCCGGGTAAAAAATACGAACCCAACTAAAACTCCGGGTAAAAAGTACGAACCCAACTAAAACTCCGGGTAAAAAATGCTAACCCAACTAAAATGTCCGGGTAAAAAATACGAACCCAACTAAAACTATGGGTAAAATTACGAACCCAACTAAAACTCCGGGTAAAAATACGAACTCAACTAAAACTCCGGGTAAAAATACTAACCCCAACTAAAAAGTCCGGGTAAAAAATACGAACCCAACTAAAACTCCGGGTAAAATTACGAACCCAACTAAAACTCCGGGTAAAATTACGAACCCAACTAAAACTCCGGGTAAAATTACGAACCCAACTAAAAGTCCGGGTAAAAAATACGAACCCAACTAAAAAGTCCGGGTAAAATTACGAACCCAAGTAAAACTCCGGGTAAAATTACGAACCCAACTAAAACTCCGGGCAAAATTACGAACCCAACTAAAAAGTCCGGGTAAAATTACGAACCCAACTAAAACTCCGGGTAAAATTACGAACTCAACTAAAACTCCGGGTAAAATTACGAACCCAACTAAAACTCCGGGTAAAAATACGAACCCAACTAAAAGTCCGGGTAAAAAATACGAACCCAACTAAAAAGTCCGGGTAAAATACGAACCCAACTAAAACTCCGGGTAAAATTACGAACCCAACTAAAACTCCGGGTAAAATTACGAACCCAACTAAAACTCCGGGTAAAATTACGAACCCAACTAAAACTCCGGGTAAAATTACGAACCCAACTAAAAAGTCCGGGTAAAATTACGAACCCAACTAAAACTCCGGGTAAAAAATACGAACCAAACAAAAAAGTCCGGGTAACATTTAGAACCCAACTAAAACTCCGGGTAAAAAAATACGAACCCAACTAAAACTCCGGGCAAAATACTAACCCAACTAAAAAGTCCGGGTAAAAAATACGAACCCAACTAAAACTCCGGATAAAATTACGAACCCAACTAAAACTCCGGGTAAAAATACGAACCCAACTAAAACTCCGGGTAAAAATACGAACCCAACAAAAACTCCGGGTAAAAAATACGAACCCAACTAAAACTCCGGGTAAAATTACCAACACAACTAAAACTCCGGGTAAAAATACGAACCCAACTAAAACTCCTTGTAAAAAATACGAATCCAACTTAAACTCCGGGTAAAAAATACGAACCCAACTAAAACTCCGGGTAAAATCACGAACCCAACTAAAACTCCGGGTAAAAATACGAACCCTACTAAAACTCCGGGTAAAAATACTAACCCAACTAAAAATTCCGGGTAAAAAATGCGAACCCAACTAAAACTCCGGGTAAAAAATACGAACCCAACTAAAACTCCGGGTAAAAAATACGAACACAACTAAAACTCCGGGTAAAAATACGAACCCAACTAAAACTCCGGGTAAAAAATACGAACCCAACTAAAACTCCGGGTAAAATTACCAACACAACTAAAACTCCGGGTAAAAATACGAACCCAACTAAAACTCCTTGTAAAAAATACGAATCCAACTAAAACTCCGGGTAAAAAATACGAACCCAACTAAAACTCCGGGTAAAATTACGAACCCAACTAAAACTCCGGGTAAAAATACGCACCCAACTAAAACTCCGGGTAAAAATACTTACCCAACTAAAAAGTCCGGGTAAAACTACGAACCCAACTAAAACTCCGGGTAAAAAATACGAACCCAACTAAAACTCCGGGTAAAAAGTACGAACCCAACTAAAACTCCGGGTAAAAAATGCTAACCCAACTAAAATGTCCGGGTAAAAAATACGAACCCAACTAAAACTCCGGGTAAAATTACCAACACAACTAAAACTCCGGGTAAAAATACGAACCCAACTAAAACTCCGGGTAAAAATACTAACCCCAACTAAAAAGTCCGGGTAAAAAATACGAACCCAACTAAAACTCCGGGTAAAATTACGAACCCAACTAAAACTCCGGGTAAAATTACGAACCCAACTAAAACTCCGGGTAAAATTACGAACCCAACTAAAAGTCCGGGTAAAAAATACGAACCCAACTAAAAAGTCCGGGTAAAATTACGAACCCAAGTAAAACTCCGGGTAAAATTACGAACCCAACTAAAACTCCGGGCAAATTTACGAACCCAACTAAAAAGTCCGGGTAAAATTACGAACCCAAATAAAAAGTCCGGGTAAAATTACGAACCCAACTAAAACTCCGGGTAAAATTACGAACTCAACTAAAACTCCGGGTAAAATTACGAACCCAACTAAAACTCCGGGTAAAAATACGAACCCAACTAAAAGTCCGGGTAAAAAATACGAACCCAACTAAAAAGTCCGGGTAAAATTACGAACCCAACTAAAACTCCGGGTAAAATTACGAACCCAACTAAAACTCCGGGTAAAATTACGAACCCAACTAAAACTCCGGGTAAAATTACGAACCCAACTAAAACTCCGGGTATAATTACGAACCCAACTAAAAAGTCCGGGTAAAATTACGAACCCAACTAAAACTCCGGGTAAAAAATACGAACCAAACAAAAAAGTCCGGGTAAAATTACGAACCCAACTAAAACTCCGGGTAAAATTACGAACTCAACTAAAACTCCGGGTAAAATTACGAACCCAACTAAAAAGTCCGGGTAAAATTACGAACCCAACTAAAACTCCGGGTAAAAAATACGAACCAAACAAAAAAGTCCGGGTAACATTTAGAACCCAACTAAAACTCCGGGTAAAAAAATACGAACCCAACTAAAACTCCGGGCAAAATACTAACCCAACTAAAAAGTCCGGGTAAAAAATACGAACCCAACTAAAACTCCGGATAAAATTACGAACCCAACTAAAACTCCGGGTAAAAATACGAACCCAACTAAAACTCCGGGTAAAATTACGAACCCAACTAAAACTCCGGGTATAATTACGAACCCAACTAAAACTCCGGGTAAAAATACGAACCCTACTAAAACTCCGGGTAAAAATACTAACCCAACTAAAAATTCCGGGTAAAAAATGCGAACCCAACTAAAACTCCGGGTAAAAAATACGAACCCAACTAAAACTCCGGGTAAAAAATACGAACACAACTAAAACTCCGGGTAAAAATACGAACCCAACTAAAACTCCGGGTAAAAAATACGAACCCAACTAAAACTCCGGGTAAAATTACCAACACAACTAAAACTCCGGGTAAAAATACGAACCCAACTAAAACTCCTTGTAAAAAATACGAATCCAACTAAAACTCCGGGTAAAAAATACGAACCCAACTAAAACTCCGGGTAAAATTACGAACCCAACTAAAACTCCGGGTAAAAATACGAACCCAACTAAAACTCCGGGTAAAAATACTTACCCAACTAAAAAGTCCGGGTAAAACTACGAACCCAACTAAAACTCCGGGTAAAAAATACGAATCCAACTTAAACTCCGGGTAAAAAATACGAACCCAACTAAAACTCCGGGTAAAATTACGAACCCAACTAAAACTCCGGGTAAAAATACGAACCCTACTAAAACTCCGGGTAAAAATACTAACCCAACTAAAAATTCCGGGTAAAAAATGCGAACCCAACTAAAACTCCGGGTAAAAAATACGAACCCAACTAAAACTCCGGGTAAAAAATACGAACACAACTAAAACCCCGGGTAAAAATACGAACCCAACTAAAACTCCGGGTAAAAAATACGAACCCAACTAAAACTCCGGGTAAAATTACCAACACAACTAAAACTCCGGGTAAAAATACGAACCCAACTAAAACTCCGGGTAAAAAATACGAACCCAACTAAAACTCCGGGTAAAATTACCAACACAACTAAAACTCCGGGTAAAAATACGAACCCAACTAAAACTCCTTGTAAAAAATACGAATCCAACTAAAACTCCGGGTAAAAAATACGAACTAAACTAAAACTCCGGGTAAAATTACGAACCCAACTAAAACTCCGGGTAAAAATACGAACCCAACTAAAACTCCGGGTAAAAATACTTACCCAACTAAAAAGTCCGGGTAAAACTACGAACCCAACTAAAACTCCGGGTAAAAAATACGAACCCAACTAAAACTCCGGGTAAAAAGTACGAACCCAACTAAAACTCCGGGTAAAAAATGCTAACCCAACTAAAATGTCCGGGCAAAAAATACGAACCCAACTAAAACTCCGGGTAAAATTACCAACACAACTAAAACTCCGGGTAAAAATACGAACCCAACTAAAACTCCGGGTAAAAATACTAACCCCAACTAAAAAGTCCGGGTAAAAAATACGAACCCAACTAAAACTCCGGGTAAAATTACGAACCCAACTAAAACTCCGGGTAAAATTACGAACCCAACTAAAACTCCGGGTATAATTACGAACCCAACTAAAAAGTCCGGGTAAAATTACGAACCCAACTAAAACTCCGGGTAAAATTACGAACCCAACTAAAACTCCGGGTAAAATTACGAACCCAACTAAAACTCCGGGTAAAATTACGAACCCAACTAAAAAGTCCGGGTAAAATTACGAACCCAACTAAAACTCCGGGTAAAAAATACGAACCAAACAAAAAAGTCCGGGTAACATTTAGAACCCAACTAAAACTCCGGGTAAAAAAATACGAACCCAACTAAAACTCCGGGCAAAATACTAACCCAACTAAAAAGTCCGGGTAAAAAATACGAACCCAACTAAAACTCCGGATAAAATTACGAACCCAACTAAAACTCCGGGTAAAAATACGAACCCAACTAAAACTCCGGGTAAAATTACGAACCCAACTAAAACTCCGGGTATAATTACGAACCCAACTAAAACTCCGGGTAAAAATACGAACCCTACTAAAACTCCGGGTAAAAATACTAACCCAACTAAAAATTCCGGGTAAAAAATGCGAACCCAACTAAAACTCCGGGTAAAAAATACGAACCCAACTAAAACTCCGGGTAAAAAATACGAACACAACTAAAACTCCGGGTAAAAATACGAACCCAACTAAAACTCCGGGTAAAAAATACGAACCCAACTAAAACTCCGGGTAAAATTACCAACACAACTAAAACTCCGGGTAAAAATACGAACCCAACTAAAACTCCTTGTAAAAAATACGAATCCAACTAAAACTCCGGGTAAAAAATACGAACCCAACTAAAACTCCGGGTAAAATTACGAACCCAACTAAAACTCCGGGTAAAAATACGAACCCAACTAAAACTCCGGGTAAAAATACTTACCCAACTAAAAAGTCCGGGTAAAACTACGAACCCAACTAAAACTCCGGGTAAAAAATACGAATCCAACTTAAACTCCGGTTAAAAAATACGAACCCAACTAAAACTCCGGGTAAAATTACGAACCCAACTAAAACTCCGGGTAAAAATACGAACCCTACTAAAACTCCGGGTAAAAATACTAACCCAACTAAAAATTCCGGGTAAAAAATGCGAACCCAACTAAAACTCCGGGTAAAAAATACGAACCCAACTAAAACTCCGGGTAAAAAATACGAACACAACTAAAACTCCGGGTAAAAATACGAACCCAACTAAAACTCCGGGTAAAAAATACTAACCCAACTAAAACTCCGGGTAAAATTACCAACACAACTAAAACTCCGGGTAAAAATACGAACCCAACTAAAACTCCGGGTAAAAAATACGAACCCAACTAAAACTCCGGGTAAAATTACCAACACAACTAAAACTCCGGGTAAAAATACGAACCCAACTAAAACTCCTTGTAAAAAATACGAATCCAACTAAAACTCCGGGTAAAAAATACGAACCCAACTAAAACTCCGGGTAAAATTACGAACCCAACTAAAACTCCGGGTAAAAATACGAACCCAACTAAAACTCCGGGTAAAAATACCTACCCAACTAAAAAGTCCGGGTAAAACTACGAACCCAACTAAAACTCCGGGTAAAAAATACGAACCCAACTAAAACTCCGGGTAAAAAGTACGAACCCAACTAAAACTCCGGGTAAAAAATGCTAACCCAACTAAAATGTCCGGGTAAAAAATACGAACCCAACTAAAACTCCGGGTAAAATTACCAACACAACTAAAACTCCGGGTAAAAATACGAACCCAACTAAAACTCCGGGTAAAAATACTAACCCCAACTAAAAAGTCCGGGTATAAAATACGAACCCAACTAAAACTCCGGGTAAAATTACGAACCCAACTAAAACTCCGGGTAAAATTACGAACCCAACTAAAACTCCGGGTAAAATTACGAACCCAACTAAAAGTCCGGGTAAAAAATACGAACCCAACTAAAAAGTCCGGGTAAAATTACAAACCCAAGTAAAACTCCGGGTAAAATTACGAACCCAACTAAAACTCCGGGCAAATTTACGAACCCAACTAAAAAGTCCGGGTAAAATTACGAACCCAAATAAAAAGTCCGGGTAAAATTACGAACCCAACTAAAACTCCGGGTAAAATTACGAACTCAACTAAAACTCCGGGTAAAATTACGAACCCAACTAAAACTCCGGGTAAAAATACGAACCCAACTAAAAGTCCGGGTAAAAAATACGAACCCAACTAAAAAGTCCGGGTAAAATTACGAACCCAACTAAAACTCCGGGTAAAATTACGAACCCAACTAAAACTCCGGGTAAAATTACGAACCCAACTAAAACTCCGGGTAAAATTACGAACCCAACTAAAACTCCGGGTATAATTACGAACCCAACTAAAAAGTCCGGGTAAAATTACGAACCCAACTAAAACTCCGGGTAAAAAATACGAACCAAACAAAAAAGTCCGGGTAAAATTACGAACCCAACTAAAACTCCGGGTAAAATTACGAAACCAACTAAAACTCCGGGTAAAATTACGAACCCAACTAAAAAGTCCGGGTAAAATTACGAACCCAACTAAAACTCCGGGTAAAAAATACGAACCAAACAAAAAAGTCCGGGTAACATTTAGAACCCAACTAAAACTCCGGGTAAAAAAATACGAACCCAACTAAAACTCCGGGCAAAATACTAACCCAACTAAAAAGTCCGGGTAAAAAATACGAACCCAACTAAAACTCCGGATAAAATTACGAACCCAACTAAAACTCCGGGTAAAAATACGAACCCAACTAAAACTCCGGGTAAAATTACGAACCCAACTAAAACTCCGGGTATAATTACGAACCCAACTAAAACTCCGGGTAAAAATACGAACCCTACTAAAACTCCGGGTAAAAATACTAACCCAACTAAAAATTCCGGGTAAAAAATGCGAACCCAACTAAAACTCCGGGTAAAAAATACGAACCCAACTAAAACTCCGGGTAAAAAATACGAACCCAACTAAAACCCCGGGTAAAAAATACGAACACAACTAAAACTCCGGGTAAAAAATACGAACACAACTAAAACTCCGGGTAAAAATACGAACCCAACTAAAACTCCGGGTAAAAAATACGAACCCAACTAAAACTCCGGGTAAAATTACCAACACAACTAAAACTCCGGGTAAAAATACGAACCCAACTAAAACTCCTTGTAAAAAATACGAATCCAACTAAAACTCCGGGTAAAAAATACGAACCCAACTAAAACTCCGGGTAAAATTACGAACCCAACTAAAACTCCGGGTAAAAATACGAACCCTACTAAAACTCCGGGTAAAAATACTAACCCAACTAAAAATTCCGGGTAAAAAATGCGAACCCAACTAAAACTCCGGGTAAAAAATACGAACCCAACTAAAACTCCGGGTAAAAAATACTAACCCAACTAAATAGTCCGGGTAAAAGATACGAACCCAACTAAAACTCCGGGTAAAATTACGAACCCAACTAAAACTCCGGGTAAAAATACGAACCCAACTAAAACTCCGGGTAAAAATACTTACCCAACTAATAAGTCCGGGTAAAAATACGAACCCAACTAAAACTCCGGGTAAAAAATACGAACCCAACTAAAACTCCGGGTAAAAAGTACGAACCCAACTAAAACTCCGGGTAAAAAATGCTAACCCAACTAAAATGTCCGGGTAAAAAATACGAACCCAACTAAAACTCCGGGTAAAATTACGAACCCAACTAAAAGTCCGGGTAAAAAATACGAACCCAACTAAAAAGTCCGGGTAAAATTACGAACCCAAGTAAAACTCCGGGTAAAATTACGAACCCAACTAAAACTCCGGGCAAAATTACGAACCCAACTAAAAAGTCCGGGTAAAATTACGAACCCAAATAAAAAGTCCGGGTAAAATTACGAACCCAACTAAAACTCCGGGTAAAATTACGAACTCAACTAAAACTCCGGGTAAAATTACGAACCCAACTAAAACTCCGGGTAAAAATACGAACCCAACTAAAAGTCCGGGTAAAAAATACGAACCCAACTAAAAAGTCCGGGTAAAATACGAACCCAACTAAAACTCCGGGTAAAATTACGAACCCAACTAAAACTCCGGGTAAAATTACGAACCCAACTAAAACTCCGGGTAAAATTACGAACCCAACTAAAACTCCGGGTATAATTACGAACCCAACTAAAAAGTCCGGGTAAAATTACGAACCCAACTAAAACTCCGGGTAAAAAATACGAACCAAACAAAAAAGTCCGGGTAAAATTACGAACCCAACTAAAACTCCGGGTAAAATTACGAACCCAACTAAAACTCCGGGTAAAATTACGAACCCAACTAAAAAGTCCGGGTAAAATTACGAACCCAACTAAAACTCCGGGTAAAAAATACGAACCAAACAAAAAAGTCCGGGTAACATTTAGAACCCAACTAAAACTCCGGGTAAAAAAATACGAACCCAACTAAAACTCCGGGCAAAATACTAACCCAACTAAAAAGTCCGGGTAAAAAATACGAACCCAACTAAAACTCCGGATAAAATTACGAACCCAACTAAAACTCCGGGTAAAAATACGAACCCAACTAAAACTCCGGGTAAAAATACGAACCCAACAAAAACTCCGGGTAAAAAATACGAACCCAACTAAAACTCCGGGTAAAATTACCAACACAACTAAAACTCCGGGTAAAAATACGAACCCAACTAAAACTCCTTGTAAAAAATACGAATCCAACTTAAACTCCGGGTAAAAAATACGAACCCAACTAAAACTCCGGGTAAAATCACGAACCCAACTAAAACTCCGGGTAAAAATACGAACCCTACTAAAACTCCGGGTAAAAATACTAACCCAACTAAAAATTCCGGGTAAAAAATGCGAACCCAACTAAAACTCCGGGTAAAAAATACGAACCCAACTAAAACTCCGGGTAAAAAATACGAACACAACTAAAACTCCGGGTAAAGATACGAACCCAACTAAAACTCCGGGTAAAAAATACGAACCCAACTAAAACTCCGGGTAAAATTACCAACGAACCCAACTAAAACTCCGGGTAAAAATACGAACCCAACTAAAACTCCTTGTAAAAAATACGAATCCAACTAAAACTCCGGGTAAAAAATACGAACCCAACTAAAACTCCGGGTAAAATTACGAACCCAACTAAAACTCCGGGTAAAAATACGAACCCAACTAAAACTCCGGGTAAAAATACTTACCCAACTAAAAAGTCCGGGTAAAACTACGAACCCAACTAAAACTCCGGGTAAAAAATACGAACCCAACTAAAACTCCGGGTAAAAAGTACGAACCCAACTAAAACTCCGGGTAAAAAATGCTAACCCAACTAAAATGTCCGGGTAAAAAATACGAACCCAACTAAAACTCCGGGTAAAATTACCAACACAACTAAAACTCCGGGTAAAAATACGAACCCAACTAAAACTCCGGGTAAAAATACTAACCCCAACTAAAAAGTCCGGGTAAAAAATACGAACCCAACTAAAACTCCGGGTAAAATTACGAACCCAACTAAAACTCCGGGTAAAATTACGAACCCAACTAAAACTCCGGGTAAAATTACGAACCCAACTAAAAGTCCGGGTAAAAAATACGAACCCAACTAAAAAGTCCGGGTAAAATTACGAACCCAAGTAAAACTCCGGGTAAAATTACGAACCCAACTAAAACTCCGGGCAAATTTACGAACCCAACTAAAAAGTCCGGGTAAAATTACGAACCCAAATAAAAAGTCCGGGTAAAATTACGAACCCAACTAAAACTCCGGGTAAAATTACGAACTCAACTAAAACTCCGGGTAAAATTACGAACCCAACTAAAACTCCGGGTAAAAATACGAACCCAACTAAAAGTCCGGGTAAAAAATACGAACCCAACTAAAAAGTCCGGGTAAAATTACGAACCCAACTAAAACTCCGGGTAAAATTACGAACCCAACTAAAACTCCGGGTAAAATTACGAACCCAACTAAAACTCCGGGTAAAATTACGAACCCAACTAAAACTCCGGGTATAATTACGAACCCAACTAAAAAGTCCGGGTAAAATTACGAACCCAACTAAAACTCCGGGTAAAAAATACGAACCAAACAAAAAAGTCCGGGTAAAATTACGAACCCAACTAAAACTCCGGGTAAAATTACGAACCCAACTAAAACTCCGGTAAAATTACGAACCCAACTAAAAAGTCCGGGTAAAATTACGAACCCAACTAAAACTCCGGGTAAAAAATACGAACCAAACAAAAAAGTCCGGGTAACATTTAGAACCCAACTAAAACTCCGGGTAAAAAAATACGAACCCAACTAAAACTCCGGGCAAAATACTAACCCAACTAAAAAGTCCGGGTAAAAAATACGAACCCAACTAAAACTCCGGATAAAATTACGAACCCAACTAAAACTCCGGGTAAAAATACGAACCCAACTAAAACTCCGGGTAAAATTACGAACCCAACTAAAACTCCGGGTATAATTACGAACCCAACTAAAACTCCGGGTAAAAATACGAACCCTACTAAAACTCCGGGTAAAAATACTAACCCAACTAAAAATTCCGGGTAAAAATGCGAGCCCAACTAAAACTCCGGGTAAAAAATACGAACCCAACTAAAACTCCGGGTAAAAAATACGAACACAACTAAAACTCCGGGTAAAAATACGAACCCAACTAAAACTCCGGGTAAAAAATACGAACCCAACTAAAACTCCGGGTAAAATTACCAACACAACTAAAACTCCGGGTAAAAATACGAACCCAACTAAAACTCCTTGTAAAAAATACGAATCCAACTAAAACTCCGGTAAAAAATACGAACCCAACTAAAACTCCGGGTAAAATTACGAACCCAACTAAAACTCCGGGTAAAAATACGAACCCAACTAAAACTCCGGGTAAAAATACTTACCCAACTAAAAAGTCCGGGTAAAACTACGAACCCAACTAAAACTCCGGGTAAAAAATACGAATCCAACTTAAACTCCGGGTAAAAAATACGAACCCAACTAAAACTCCGGGTAAAATTACGAACCCAACTAAAACTCCGGGTAAAATACGAACCCTACTAAAACTCCGGGTAAAAATACTAACCCAACTAAAAATTCCGGGTAAAAAATGCGAACCCAACTAGAACTCCGGGTAAAAAATACGAACCCAACTAAAACTCCGGGTAAAAAATACGAACACAACTAAAACTCCGGGTAAAAATACGAACCCAACTAAAACTCCGGGTAAAAAATACGAACCCAACTAAAACTCCGGGTAAAATTACCAACACAACTAAAACTCCGGGTAAAAATACGAACCCAACTAAAACTCCGGGTAAAAAATACGAACCCAACTAAAACTCCGGGTAAAATTACCAACACAACTAAAACTCCGGGTAAAAATACGAACCAAACAAAAAAGTCCGGGTAAAATTACGAACCCAACTAAAACTCCGGGTAAAATTACGAACCCAACTAAAACTCCGGGTAAAATTACGAACCCAACTAAAAAGTCCGGGTAAAATTACGAACCCAACTAAAACTCCGGGTAAAAAATACGAACCAAACAAAAAAGTCCGGGTAACATTTAGAACCCAACTAAAACTCCGGGTAAAAAAATACGAACCCAACTAAAACTCCGGGCAAAATACTAACCCAACTAAAAAGTCCGGGTAAAAAATACGAACCCAACTAAAACTCCGGATAAAATTACGAACCCAACTAAAACTCCGGGTAAAAATACGAACCCAACTAAAACTCCGGGTAAAATTACGAACCCAACTAAAACTCCGGGTATAATTACGAACCCAACTAAAACTCCGGGTAAAAATACGAACCCTACTAAAACTCCGGGTAAAAATTCTAACCCAACTAAAAATTCCGGGTAAAAAATGCGAACCCAACTAAAACTCCGGTAAAAAATACGAACCCAACTAAAACTCCGGGTAAAAAATACGAACACAACTAAAACTCCGGGTAAAAATACGAACCCAACTAAAACTCCGGGTAACAAATACGAACCCAACTAAAACTCCGGGTAAAATTACCAACACAACTAAAACTCCGGGTAAAAATACGAACCCAACTAAAACTCCTTGTAAAAAATACGAATCCAACTAAAACTCCGGGTAAAAAATACGAACCCAACTAAAACTCCGGGTAAAATTACGAACCCAACTAAAACTCCGGGTAAAAATACGAACCCAACTAAAACTCCGGGTAAAAATACTTACCCAACTAAAAGTCCGGGTAAAACTACGAACCCAACTAAAACTCCGGGTAAAAAATACGAATCCAACTTAAACTCCGGGTAAAAAATACGAACCCAACTAAAACTCCGGGTAAAATTACGAACCCAACTAAAACTCCGGGTAAAAATACGAACCCTACTAAAACTCCGGTAAAAATACTAACCCAACTAAAAATTCCGGGTAAAAAATGCGAACCCAACTAAAACTCCGGGTAAAAAATACGAACCCAACTAAAACTCCGGGTAAAAAATACGAACACAACTAAAACTCCGGGTAAAAATACGAACCCAACTAAAACTCCTTGTAAAAAATACGAACCCAACTAAAACTCCGGGTAAAATTACCAACACAACTAAAACTCCGGGTAAAAATACGAACCCAACTAAAACTCCTTGTAAAAAATACGAATCCAACTAAAACTCCGGGTAAAAAATACGAACCCAACTAAAACTCCGGGTAAAATTACGAACCCAACTAAAACTCCGGGTAAAAATACGAACCCAACTAAAACTCCGGGTAAAAATACTTACCCAACTAAAAAGTCCGGGTAAAACTACGAACCCAACTAAAACTCCGGGTAAAAAATACGAACCCAACTAAAACTCCGGGTAAAAATTACGAACCCAACTAAAACTCCGGGTAAAAAATGCTAACCCAACTAAAATGTCCGGGTAAAAAATACGAACCCAACTAAAACTCCGGTAAAATTACCAACACAACTAAAACTCCGGGTAAAAATACGAACCCAACTAAAACTTCGGGTAAAAATACTAACCCCAACTAAAAAGTCCGGGTAAAAAATACGAACCCAACTAAAACTCCGGGTAAAATTACGAACCCAACTAAAACTCCGGGTAAAATTACGAACCCAACTAAAACTCCGGGTAAAATTACGAACCCAACTAAAAGTCCGGGTAAAAAATACGAACCCAACTAAAAAGTCCGGGTAAAATTACGAACCCAAGTAAAACTCCGGGTAAAATTACGAACCCAACTAAAACTCCGGGCAAATTTACGAACCCAACTAAAAAGTCCGGGTAAAATTACGAACCCAAATAAAAAGTCCGGGTAAAATTACGAACCCAACTAAAACTCCGGGTAAAATTACGAACTCAACTAAAACTCCGGGTAAAATTACGAACCCAACTAAAACTCCGGGTAAAAATACGAACCCAACTAAAAGTCCGGGTAAAAAATACGAACCCAACTAAAAAGTCCGGGTAAAATTACGAACCCAACTAAAACTCCGGGTAAAATTACGAACCCAACTAAAACGCCGGGTAAAATTACGAACCCAACTAAAACTCCGGGTAAAATTACGAACCCAACTAAAACTCCGGGTATAATTACGAACCCAACTAAAAAGTCCGGGTAAAATTACGAACCCAACTAAAACTCCGGGTAAAAAATACGAACCAAACAAAAAAGTCCGGGTAAAATTACGAACCCAACTAAAACTCCGGGTAAAATTACGCACCCAACTAAAACTCCGGGTAAAATTACGAACCCAACTAAAAAGTCCGGGTAAAATTACGAACCCAACTAAAACTCCGGGTAAAAAATACGAACCAAACAAAAAAGTCCGGGTAACATTTAGAACCCAACTAAAACTCCGGGTAAAAAAATACGAACCCAACTAAAACTCCGGGCAAAATACTAACCCAACTAAAAAGTCCGGGTAAAAAATACGAACCCAACTAAAACTCCGGATAAAATTACGAACCCAACTAAAACTCCGGGTAAAAATACGAACCCAACTAAAACTCCGGGTAAAATTACGAACCCAACTAAAACTCCGGGTATAATTACGAACCCAACTAAAACTCCGGGTAAAAATACGAACCCTACTAAAACTCCGGGTAAAAATACTAACCCAACTAAAAATTCCGGGTAAAAAATGCGAACCCAACTAAAACTCCGGGTAAAAAATACGAACCCAACTAAAACTCCGGGTAAAAAATACGAACACAACTAAAACTCCGGGTAAAAATACGAACCCAACTAAAACTCCGGGTAAAAAATACGAACCCAACTAAAACTCCGGGTAAAATTACCAACACAACTAAAACTCCGGGTAAAAATACGAACCCAACTAAAACTCCTTGTAAAAAATACGAATCCAACTAAAACTCCGGGTAAAAAATACGAACCCAACTAAAACTCCGGGTAAAATTACGAACCCAACTAAAACTCCGGGTAAAAATACGAACCCAACTAAAACTCCGGGTAAAAATACTTACCCAACTAAAAAGTCCGGGTAAAACTACGAACCCAACTAAAACTCCGGGTAAAAAATACGAATCCAACTTAAACTCCGGGTAAAAAATACGAATCCAACTAAAACTCCGGGTAAAATTACGAACCCAACTAAAACTCCGGGTAAAAATACGAACCCTACTAAAACTCCGGGTAAAAATACTAACCCAACTAAAAATTCCGGGTAAAAAATGCGAACCCAACTAAAACTCCGGGTAAAAAATACGAACCCAACTAAAACTCCGGGTAAAAAATACGAACACAACTAAAACTCCGGGTAAAAATACGAACCCAACTAAAACTCCGGGTAAAAAATACGAACCCAACTAAAACTCCGGGTAAAATTACCAACACAACTAAAACTCCGGGTAAAAATACGAACCCAACTAAAACTCCTTGTAAAAAATACGAATCCAACTAAAACTCCGGGTAAAAAATACGAACCCAACTAAAACTCCGGGTAAAATTACGAACCCAAATAAAACTCCGGGTAAAAATACGAACCCAACTAAAACTCCGGGTAAAAATACTTACCCAACTAAAAAGTCCGGGTAAAACTACGAACCCAACTAAAACTCCGGGTAAAAAATACGAACCCAACTAAAACTCCGGGTAAAAAGTACGAACCCAACTAAAACTCCGGGTAAAAAATGCTAACCCAACTAAATGTCCGGGTAAAAAATACGAACCCAACTAAAACTATGGGTAAAATTACGAACCCAACTAAAACTCCGGGTAAAAATACGAACCCAACTAAAACTCCGGGTAAAAATACTAACCCCAACTAAAAAGTCCGGGTAAAAAATACGAACCCAACTAAAACTCCGGGTAAAATTACGAACCCAACTAAAACTCCGGGTAAAAATACGAACCCAACTAAAACTCCTGGTAAAAATACGAACCCAACTAAAACTCGGGTAAAAAATACGAACCCAACTAAAACTCCGGGTAAAATTACCAACACAACTAAAACTCCGGGTAAAAATACGAACTCAACTAAAACTCCGGGTAAAATTACGAACCCAACTAAAACTCCGGGTAAAATTACGAACCCAACTAAAAGTCCGGGTAAAAAATACGAACCCAACTAAAAAGTCCGGGTAAAATTACGAACCCAACTAAAACTCCGGGTAAAATTACGAACCCAACTAAAACTCCGGGTAAAATTACGAACCCAACTAAAAAGTCCGGGTAAAATTACGAACCCAACTAAAACTCCGGGTAAAAAATACGAACCAAACAAAAAAGTCCGGGTAACATTTAGAACCCAACTAAAACTTCGGGTAAAAAAATACGAACCCAACTAAAACTCCGGGCAAAATACTAACCCAACTAAAAAGTCCGGGTAAAAAATACGAACCCAACTAAAACTCCGGATAAAATTACGAACCCAACTAAAACTCCGGGTAAAAATACGAACCCAACTAAAACTCCGGGTAAAAATACGAACCCAACTAAAACTCCGGGTAAAAAATACGAACCCAACTAAAACTCCGGGTAAAATTGCCAACACAACTAAAACTCCGGGTAAAAATACGAACCCAACTAAAACTCCTTGTAAAAAATACGAATCCAACTTAAACTCCGGGTAAAAAATACGAACCCAACTAAAACTCCGGGTAAAATTACGAACCCAACTAAAACTCCGGGTAAAAATACGAACCCTACTAAAACTCCGGGTAAAAATACTAACCCAACTAAAAATTCCGGGTAAAAAATGCGAACCCAACTAAAACTCCGGGTAAAAAATACGAACCCAACTAAAACTCCGGGTAAAAAATACGAACACAACTAAAACTCCGGGTAAAAATACGAACCCAACTAAAACTCCGGGTAAAAAATACGAACCCAACTGAAAACTCCGGGTAAAATTACCAACACAACTAAAACTCCGGGTAAAAATACGAACCCAACTAAAACTCCTTGTAAAAAATACGAATCCAACTAAAACTCCGGGTAAAAAATACGAACCCAACTAAAACTCCGGGTAAAATTACGAACCCAACTAAAACTCCGGGTAAAAATACGAACCCTACTAAAACTCCGGGTAAAAATACTAACCCAACTAAAAATTCCGGGTAAAAAATGCGAACCCAACTAAAACTCCGGGTAAAAAATACGAACCCAACTAAAACTCCGGGTAAAAAATACTAACCCAACTAAATAGTCCGGGTAAAAGATACGAACCCAACTAAAACTCCGGGTAAAATTACGAACCCAACTAAAACTCCGGGTAAAAATACGAACCCAACTAAAACTCCGGGTAAAAATACTTACCCAACTAATAAGTCCGGGTAAAAATACGAACCCAACTAAAACTCCGGGTAAAAAATACGAACCCAACTAAAACTCCGGGTAAAAAGTACGAACCCAACTAAAACTCCGGGTAAAAATACGAACCCAACTAAAACTCCGGGTAAAAATACTTACCCAACTAATAAGTCCGGGTAAAATTACGAACCCAACTAAAACTCCGGGTAAAATTACGAACCCAACTAAAAAGTCCGGGTAAAATTACGAACCCAACTAAAACTCCGGGTAAAAAATACGAACCAAACAAAAAAGTCCGGGTAACATTTAGAACCCAACTAAAACTCCGGGTAAAAAAATACGAACCCAACTAAAACTCCGGGCAAAATACTAACCCAACTAAAAAGTCCGGGTAAAAAATACGAACCCAACTAAAACTCCGGATAAAATTACGAACCCAACTAAAACTCCGGGTAAAAATACGAACCCAACTAAAACTCCGGGTAAAAATACGAACCCAACTAAAACTCCGGGTAAAAAATACGAACCCAACTAAAACTCCGGGTAAAATTGCCAACACAACTAAAACTCCGGGTAAAAATACGAACCCAACTAAAACTCCTTGTAAAAAATACGAATCCAACTTAAACTCCTTGTAAAAAATACGAACCCAACTAAAACTCCGGGTAAAATTACGAACCCAACTAAACCTCCGGGTAAAAATACGAACCCTACTAAAACTCCGGGTAAAAATACTAACCCAACTAAAAATTCCGGGTAAAAAATGCGAACCCAACTAAAACTCCGGGTAAAAAATACGAACCCAACTAAAACTCCGGGTAAAAAATACGAACACAACTAAAACTCCGGGTAAAAATACGAACCCAACTAAAACTCCGGGTAAAAAATACGAACCCAACTAAAACTCCGGGTAAAATTACCAACACAACTAAAACTCCGGGTAAAAATACGAACCCAACTAAAACTCCTTGTAAAAAATACGAATCCAACTAAAACTCCGGGTAAAAAATACGAACCCAACTAAAACTCCGGGTAAAATTACGAACCCAACTAAAACTCCGGGTAAAAATACGAACCCTACTAAAACTCCGGGTAAAAATACTAACCCAACTAAAAATTCCGGGTAAAAAATGCGAACCCAACTAAAACTCCGGGTAAAAAATACGAACCCAACTAAAACTCCGGGTAAAAAATACTAACCCAACTAAATAGTCCGGGTAAAAGATACGAACCCAACTAAAACTCCGGGTAAAATTACGAACCCAACTAAAACTCCGGGTAAAAATACGAACCCAACTAAAACTCCGGGTAAAAATACTTACCCAACTAATAAGTCCGGGTAAAAATACGAACCCAACTAAAACTCCGGGTAAAAAATACGAACCCAACTAAAACTCCGGGTAAAAAGTACGAACCCAACTAAAACTCCGGGTAAAAAATGCTAACCCAACTAAAATGTCCGGGTAAAAAATACGAACCCAACTAAAACTCCGGGTAAAATTACGAACCCAACTAAGACTCCGGGTAAAAATACGAACCCAACTAAAACTCCGGGTAAAAATACTAACCCCAACTAAAAAGTCCGGGTAAAAAATACGAACCCAACTAAAACTCCGGGTAAAATTACGAACCCAACTAAAACTCCGGGTAAAATTATGAACCCAACTAAAACTCCGGGTAAAATTACGAACCCAACTAAAAGTCCGGGTAAAAAATACGAACCCAACTAAAAAGTCCGGGTAAAATTACGAACCCAAGTAAAACTCCGGGTAAAATTACGAACCCAACTAAAAAGTCCGGGTAAAATTACGAACCCAAATAAAAAGTCCGGGTAAAATTACGAACCCAACTAAAACTCCGGGTAAAATTACGAACTCAACTAAAACTCCGGGTAAAATTACGAACCCAACTAAAACTCCGGGTAAAATTACGAACCCAACTAAAAGTCCGGGTAAAAAATACGAACCCAACTAAAAAGTACGGGTAAAATTACGAACCCAACTAAAACTCCGGGTAAAATTACGAACCCAACTAAAACTCCGGGTAAAAAATACGAACCAAACAAAAAAGTCCGGGTAAAATTACGAACCCAACTAAAAAGTCCGGGTAAAATTACGAACCCAACTAAAACTCCGGGTAAAAAATACGAACCAAACAAAAAAGTCCGGGTAACATTTAGAACCCAACTAAAACTCCGGGTAAAAAAATACGAACCCAACTAAAACTCCGGGCAAAATACTAACCCAACTAAAAAGTCCGGGTAAAAAATACGAACCCAACTAAAACTCCGGATAAAATTACGAACCCAACTAAAACTCCGGGTAAAAATACGAACCCAACTAAAACTCCGGGTAAAAATACGAACCCAACTAAAACTCCGGGTAAAAAATACGAACCCAACTAAAACTCCGGGTAATATTACCAACACAACTAAAACTCCGGGTAAAAATACGAACCCAACTAAAACTCCTTGTAAAAAATACGAATCCAACTTAAACTCCGGGTAAAAAATACGAACCCAACTAAAACTCCGGGTAAAATTACGAACCCAACTAAAACTCCGGGTAAAAATACGAACCCTACTAAAACTCCGGGTAAAAATACTAACCCAACTAAAAATTCCGGGTAAAAAATGCGAACCCAACTAAAACTCCGGGTAAAAAATACGAACCCAACTAAAACTCCGGGTAAAAAATACGAACACAACTAAAACTCCGGGTAAAAATACGATCCCAACTAAAACTCCGGGTAAAAAATACGCACCCAACTAAAACTCCGGGTAAAATTACCAACACAACTAAAACTCCGGGTAAAAATACGAACCCAACTAAAACTCCTTGTAAAAAATACGAATCCAACTAAAACTCCGGGTAAAAAATACGAACCCAACTAAAACTCCGGGTAAAATTACGAACCCAACTAAAACTCCGGGTAAAAATACGAACCCAACTAAAACTCCGGGTAAAAATACTTACCCAACTAAAAAGTCCGGGTAAAACTACGAACCCAACTAAAACTCCGGGTAAAAAATACGAACCCAACTAAAACTCCGGGTAAAAAGTACGAACCCAACTAAAACTCCGGGTAAAAAATGCTAACCCAACTAAAATGTCCGGGTAAAAAATACGAACCCAACTAAAACTATGGGTAAAATTACGAACCCAACTAAAACTCCGGGTAAAAATACGAACCCAACTAAAACTCCGGGTAAAAATACTAACCCCAACTAAAAAGTCCGGGTAAAAAATACGAACCCAACTAAAACTCCGGGTAAAATTACGAACCCAACTAAAACTCCGGGTAAAATTACGAACCCAACTAAAACTCCGGGTAAAATTACGAACCCAACTAAAAGTCCGGGTAAAAAATACGAACCCAACTAAAAAGTCCGGGTAAAATTACGAACCCAAGTAAAACTCCGGGTAAAATTACGAACCCAACTAAAACTCCGGGCAAAATTACGAACCCAACTAAAAAGTCCGGGTAAAATTACGAACCCAAATAAAAAGTCCGGGTAAAATTACGAACCCAACTAAAACTCCGGGTAAAATTACGAACTCAACTAAAACTCCGGGTAAAATTACGAACCCAACTAAAACTCCGGGTAAAAATACGAACCCAACTAAAAGTCCGGGTAAAAAATACGAACCCAACTAAAAAGTCCGGGTAAAATACGAACCCAACTAAAACTCCGGGTAAAATTACGAACCCAACTAAAACTCCGGGTGAAATTACGAACCCAACTAAAACTCCGGGTAAAATTACGAACCCAACTAAAACTCCGGGTATAATTACGAACCCAACTAAAAAGTCCGGGTAAAATTACGAACCCAACTAAAACTCCGGGTAAAAAATACGAACCAAACAAAAAAGTCCGGGTAAAATGACGAACCCAACTAAAACTCCGGGTAAAATTACGAACCCAACTAAAACTCCGGGTAAAATTACGAACCCAACTAAAAAGTCCGGGTAAAATTACGAACCCAACTAAAACTCCGGGTAAAAAATACGAACCAAACAAAAAAGTCCGGGTAACATTTAGAACCCAACTAAAACTCCGGGTAAAAAAATACGAACCCAACTAAAACTCCGGGCAAAATACTAACCCAACTAAAAAGTCCGGGTAAAAAATACGAACCCAACTAAAACTCCGGATAAAATTACGAACCCAACTAAAACTCCGGGTAAAAATACGAACCCAACTAAAACTCCGGGTAAAAATACGAACCCAACAAAAACTCCGGGTAAAAAATACGAACCCAACTAAAACTCCGGGTAAAATTACCAACACAACTAAAACTCCGGGTAAAGATAGGAACCCAACTAAAACTCCTTGTAAAAAATACGAATCCAACTTAAACTCCGGGTAAAAATACGAACCCTACTAAAACTCCGGGTAAAAATACTAACCCAACTAAAAATTCCGGGTAAAAAATGCGAACCCAACTAAAACTCCGGGTAAAAAATACGAACCCAACTAAAACTCCGGGTAAAAAATACGAACACAACTAAAACTCCGGGTAAAAATACGAACCCAACTAAAACTCCGGGTAAAAAATACGAACCCAACTAAAACTCCTTGTAAAAAATACGAATCCAACTAAAACTCCGGGTAAAAAATACGAACCCAACTAAAACTCCGGGTAAAATTACGAACCCAACTAAAACTCCGGGTAAAAATACGAACCCAACTAAAACTCCGGGTAAAAATACTTACCCAACTAAAAAGTCCGGGTAAAACTACGAACCCAACTAAAACTCCGGGTAAAAAATACGAACCCAACTAAAACTCCGGGTAAAAAGTACGAACCCAACTAAAACTCCGGGTAAAAAATGCTAACCCAACTAAAATGTCCGGGTAAAAAATACGAACCCAACTAAAACTCCGGGTAAAATTACCAACACAACTAAAACTCCGGGTAAAAATACGAACCCAACTAAAACTCCGGGTAAAAATACTAACCCCAACTAAAAAGTCCGGGTAAAAAATACGAACCCAACTAAAACTCCGGGTAAAATTACGAACCCAACTAAAACTCCGGGTAAAATTACGAACCCAACTAAAACTCCGGGTAAAATTACGAACCCAACTAAAAGTCCGGGTAAAAAATACGAACCCAACTAAAAAGTCCGGGTAAAATTACGAACCCAAGTAAAACTCCGGGTAAAATTACGAACCCAACTAAAACTCCGGGCAAAATTACGAACCCAACTAAAAAGTCCGGGTAAAAAATACGAACCCAACTAAAACTCCGGGTAAAAATACTAACCCCAACTAAAAAGTCCGGGTAAAAAATACGAACCCAACTAAAACTCCGGGTAAAATTACGAACCCAACTAAAACTCCGGGTAAAATTACGAACCCAACTAAAACTCCGGGTAAAATTACGAACCCAACTAAAAGTCCGGGTAAAAAATACGAACCCAACTAAAAAGTCCGGGTAAAATTACGAACCCAAGTAAAACTCCGGGTAAAATTACGAACCCAACTAAAACTCCGGGCAAAATTACGAACCCAACTAAAAAGTCCGGGTAAAATTACGAACCCAAATAAAAAGTCCGGGTAAAATTACGAACCCAACTAAAACTCCGGGTAAAATTACGAACTCAACTAAAACTCCGGGTAAAATTACGAACCCAACTAAAACTCCGGGTAAAAATACGAACCCAACTAAAAGTCCGGGTAAAAAATACGAACCCAACTAAAAAGTCCGGGTAAAATACGAACCCAACTAAAACTCCGGGTAAAATTACGAACCCAACTAAAACTCCGGGTAAAATTACGAACCCAACTAAAACTCCGGGTAAAATTACGAACCCAACTAAAACTCCGGGTATAATTACGAACCCAACTAAAAAGTCCGGGTAAAATTACGAACCCAACTAAAACTCCGGGTAAAAAATACGAACCAAACAAAAAAGTCCGGGTAAAATGACGAACCCAACTAAAACTCCGGGTAAAATTACGAACCCAACTAAAACTCCGGGTAAAATTACGAACCCAACTAAAAAGTCCGGGTAAAATTACGAACCCAACTAAAACTCCGGGTAAAAAATACGAACCAAACAAAAAAGTCCGGGTAACATTTAGAACCCAACTAAAACTCCGGGTAAAAAAATACGAACCCAACTAAAACTCCGGGCAAAATACTAACCCAACTAAAAAGTCCGGGTAAAAAATACGAACCCAACTAAAACTCCGGATAAAATTACGAACCCAACTAAAACTCCGGGTAAAAATACGAACCCAACTAAAACTCCGGGTAAAAATACGAACCCAACAAAAACTCCGGGTAAAAAATACGAACCCAACTAAAACTCCGGGTAAAATTACCAACACAACTAAAACTCCGGGTAAAAATACGAACCCAACTAAAACTCCTTGTGAAAAATACGAATCCAACTTAAACTCCGGGTAAAAATACGAACCCTACTAAAACTCCGGGTAAAAATACTAACCCAACTAAAAATTCCGGGTAAAAAATGCGAACCCAACTAAAACTCCGGGTAAAAAATACGAACCCAACTAAAACTCCGGGTAAAAAATACGAACACAACTAAAACTCCGGGTAAAAATACGAACCCAACTAAAACTCCGGGTAAAAAATACGAACCCAACTAAAACTCCGGGTAAAATTACCAACACAACTAAAACTCCGGGTAAAAATACGAACCCAACTAAAACTCCTTGTAAAAAATACGAATCCAACTAAAACTCCGGGTAAAAAATACGAACCCAACTAAAACTCCGGGTAAAATTACGAACCCAACTAAAACTCCGGGTAAAAATACGAACCCAACTAAAACTCCGGGTAAAAATACTTACCCAACTAAAAAGTCCGGGTAAAACTACGAACCCAACTAAAACTCCGGGTAAAAAATACGAACCCAACTAAAACTCCGGGTAAAAAGTACGAACCCAACTAAAACTCCGGGTAAAAAATGCTAACCCAACTAAAATGTCCGGGTAAAAAATACGAACCCAACTAAAACTCCGGGTAAAATTACCAACACAACTAAAACTCCGGGTAAAAATACGAACCCAACTAAAACTCCGGGTAAAAATACTAACCCCAACTAAAAAGTCCGGGTAAAAAATACGAACCCAACTAAAACTCCGGGTAAAATTACGAACCCAACTAAAACTCCGGGTAAAATTACGAACCCAACTAAAACTCCGGGTAAAATTACGAACCCAACTAAAAGTCCGGGTAAAAAATACGAACCCAACTAAAAAGTCCGGGTAAAATTACGAACCCAAGTAAAACTCCGGGTAAAATTACGAACCCAACTAAAACTCCGGGCAAAATTACGAACCCAACTAAAAAGTCCGGGTAAAATTACGAACCCAAATAAAAAGTCCGGGTAAAATTACGAACCCAACTAAAACTCCGGGTAAAATTACGAACTCAACTAAAACTCCGGGTAAAATTACGAACCCAACTAAAACTCCGGGTAAAAATACGAACCCAACTAAAAGTCCGGGTAAAAAATACGAACCCAACTAAAAAGTCCGGGTACAATACGAACCCAACTAAAACTCCGGGTAAAATTACAAACCCAACTAAAACTCCGGGTAAAATTACGAACCCAACTAAAACTCCGGGTAAAATTACGAACCCAACTAAAACTCCGGGTATAATTACGAACCCAACTAAAAAGTCCGGGTAAAATTACGAACCCAACTAAAACTCCGGGTAAAAAATACGAACCAAACAAAAAAGTCCGGGTAAAATGACGAACCCAACTAAAACTCCGGGTAAAATTACGAACCCAACTAAAACTCCGGGTAAAATTACGAACCCAACTAAAAAGTCCGGGTAAAATTACGAACCCAACTAAAACTCCGGGTAAAAAATACGAACCAAACAAAAAAGTCCGGGTAACATTTAGAACCCAACTAAAACTCCGGGTAAAAAAATACGAACCCAACTAAAACTCCGGGCAAAATACTAACCCAACTAAAAAGTCCGGGTAAAAAATACGAACCCAACTAAAACTCCGGATAAAATTACGAACCCAACTAAAACTCCGGGTAAAAATACGAACCCAACTAAAACTCCGGGTAAAAATACGAACCCAACAAAAACTCCGGGTAAAAAATACGAACCCAACTAAAACTCCGGGTAAAATTACCAACACAACTAAAACTCCGGGTAAAAATACGAACCCAACTAAAACTCCTTGTAAAAAATACGAATCCAACTTAAACTCCGGGTAAAAATACGAACCCTACTAAAACTCCGGGTAAAAATACTAACCCAACTAAAAATTCCGGGTAAAAAATGCGAACCCAACTAAAACTCCGGGTAAAAAATACGAACCCAACTAAAACTCCGGGTAAAAAATACGAACACAACTAAAACTCCGGGTAAAAATACGAACCCAACTAAAACTCCGGGTAAAAAATACGAACCCAACTAAAACTCCGGGTAAAATTACCAACACAACTAAAACTCCGGGTAAAAATACGAACCCAACTAAAACTCCTTGTAAAAAATACGAATCCAACTAAAACTCCGGGTAAAAAATACGAACCCAACTAAAACTCCGGGTAAAATTACGAACCCAACTAAAACTCCGGGTAAAAATACTTACCCAACTAAAAAGTCCGGGTAAAACTACGAACCCAACTAAAACTCCGGGTAAAAAATACGAACCCAACTAAAACTCCGGGTAAAAAGTACGAACCCAACTAAAACTCCGGGTAAAAAATGCTAACCCAACTAAAATGTCCGGGTAAAAAATACGAACCCAACTAAAACTCCGGGTAAAATTACCAACACAACTAAAACTCCGGGTAAAAATACGAACCCAACTAAAACTCCGGGTAAAAATACTAACCCCAACTAAAAAGTCCGGGTAAAAAATACGAACCCAACTAAAACTCCGGGTAAAATTACGAACCCAACTAAAACTCCGGGTAAAATTACGAACCCAACTAAAACTCCGGGTAAAATTACGAACCCAACTAAAAGTCCGGGTAAAAAATACGAACCCAACTAAAAAGTCCGGGTAAAATTACGAACCCAAGTAAAACTCCGGGTAAAATTACGAACCCAACTAAAAAGTCCGGGTAAAATTACGAACCCAAATAAAAAGTCCGGGTAAAATTACGAACCCAACTAAAACTCCGGGTAAAATTACGAACTCAACTAAAACTCCGGGTAAAATTACGAACCCAACTAAAACTCCGGGTAAAAATACGAACCCAACTAAAAGTCCGGGTAAAAAATACGAACCCAACTAAAAAGTCCGGTTAAAATTACGAACCCAACTAAAACTCCGGGTAAAATTACGAACCCAACTAAAACTCCGGGTAAAATTACGAACCCAACTAAAACTCCGGGTAAAAATACGAACCCAACTAAAACTCCGGGTAAAAAATACGAACCCAACTAAAACTCCGGGTAAAATTACCAACACAACTAAAACTCCGGGTAAAAATACGAACCCAACTAAAACTCCTTGTAAAAAATACGAATCCAACTTAAACTCCGGGTAAAAAATACGAACCCAACTAAAACTCCGGGTAAAATTACGAACCCAACTAAAACTCCGGGTAAAAATACGAACCCTACTAAAACTCCGGGTAAAAATACTAACCCAACTAAAAATTCCGGGTAAAAAATGCGAACCCAACTAAAACTCCGGGTAAAAAATACGAACCCAACTAAAACTCCGGGTAAAAAATACGAACACAACTAAAACTCCGGGTAAAAATACGAACCCAACTAAAACTCCGGGTAAAAAATACGAACCCAACTAAAACTCCGGGTAAAATTACCAACACAACTAAAACTCCGGGTAAAAATACGAACCCAACTAAAACTCCTTGTAAAAAATACGAATCCAACTAAAACTCCGGGTAAAAAATACGAACCCAACTAAAACTCCGGGTAAAATTACGAACCCAACTAAAACTCCGGGTAAAAATACGAACCCTACTAAAACTCCGGGTAAAAATACTAACCCAACTAAAAATTCCGGGTAAAAAATGCGAACCCAACTAAAACTCCGGGTAAAAAATACGAACCCAACTAAAACTCCGGGTAAAAAATACTAACCCAACTAAATAGTCCGGGTAAAAGATACGAACCCAACTAAAACTCCGGGTAAAATTACGAACCCAACTAAAACTCCGGGTAAAAATACGAACCCAACTAAAACTCCGGGTAAAAATACTTACCCAACTAATAAGTCCGGGTAAAAATACGAACCCAACTGAAACTCCGGGTAAAAAATACGAACCCAACTAAAACTCCGGGTAAAAAGTACGAACCCAACTAAAACTCCGGGTAAAAAATGCTAACCCAACTAAAATGTCCGGGTAAAAAATACGAACCCAACTAAAACTCCGGGTAAAATTACGAACCCAACTAAAACTCCGGGTAAAAATTCTAACCCCAACTAAAAAGTCCGGGTAAAAAATACGAACCCAACTAAAACTCCGGGTAAAATTACGAACCCAACTAAAACTCCGGGTAAAATTACGAACCCAACTAAAACTCCGGGTAAAATTACGAACCCAACTAAAAGTCCGGGTAAAAAATACGAACCCAACTAAAAAGTCCGGGTAAAATTACGAACCCAAGTAAAACTCCGGGTAAAATTACGAACCCAACTAAAAAGTCCGGGTAAAATTACGAACCCAAATAAAAAGTCCGGGTAAAATTACGAACCCAACTAAAACTCCGGGTAAAATTACGAACTCAACTAAAACTCCGGGTAAAATTACGAACCCAACTAAAACTCCGGGTAAAATTACGAACCCAACTAAAAGTCCGGGTAAAAAATACGAACCCAACTAAAAAGTCCGGGTAAAATTACGAACCCAACTAAAACTCCGGGTAAAATTACGAACCCAACTAAAACTCCGGGTAAAATTACGAACCCAACTAAAAAGTCCGGGTAAAATTACGAACCCAACTAAAACTCCGGGTAAAAAATACGAACCAAACAAAAAAGTCCGGGTAACATTTAGAACCCAACTAAAACTCCGGGTAAAAAAATACGAACCCAACTAAAACTCCGGGCAAAATACTAACCCAACAAAAAAGTCCGGGTAAAAAATACGAACCCAACTAAAACTCCGGATAAAATTACGAACCCAACTAAAACTCCGGGTAAAAATACGAACCCAACTAAAACTCCGGGTAAAAATACGAACCCAACTAAAACTCCGGGTAAAAAATACGAACTCAACTAAAACTCCGGGTAAAATTACCAACACAACTAAAACTCCGGGTAAAAATACGAACCCAACTAAAACTCCTTGTAAAAAATACGAATCCAACTTAAACTCCGGGTAAAAAATACGAACCCAACTAAAACTCCGGGTAAAATTACGAACCCAACTAAAACTCCGGGTAAAAATACGAACCCTACTAAAACTCCGGGTAAAAATACTAACCCAACTAAAAATTCCGGGTAAAAAATGCGAACCCAACTAAAACTCCGGGTAAAAAATACGAACCCAACTAAAACTCCGGGTAAAAAATACGAACACAACTAAAACTCCGGGTAAAAATACGAACCCAACTAAAACTCCGGGTAAAAAATACGAACCCAACTAAAACTCCGGGTAAAATTACCAACACAACTAAAACTCCGGGTAAAAATACGAACCCAACTAAAACTCCTTGTAAAAAATACGAATCCAACTAAAACTCCGGGTAAAAAATACGAACCCAACTAAAACTCCGGGTAAAATTACGAACCCAACTAAAACTCCGGGTAAAAATACGAACCCAACTAAAACTCCGGGTAAAAATACTTACCCAACTAAAAAGTCCGGGTAAAACTACGAACCCAACTAAAACTCCGGGTAAAAAATACGAACCCAACTAAAACTCCGGGTAAAAAGTACGAACCCAACTAAAACTCCGGGTAAAAAATGCTAACCCAACTAAAATGTCCGGGTAAAAAATACGAACCCAACTAAAACTATGGGTAAAATTACGAACCCAACTAAAACTCCGGGTAAAAATACGAACCCAACTAAAACTCCGGGTAAAAATACTAACCCCAACTAAAAAGTCCGGGTAAAAAATACGAACCCAACTAAAACTCCGGGTAAAATTACGAACCCAACTAAAACTCCGGGTAAAATTACGAACCCAACTAAAACTCCGGGTAAAATTACGAACCCAACTAAAAGTCCGGGTAAAAAATACGAACCCAACTAAAAAGTCCGGGTAAAATTACGAACCCAAGTAAAACTCCGGGTAAAATTACGAACCCAACTAATAATAATAATATAATAATAAAGTATCTTTATTTATAGGTTGCAGTACGTTACACAACAAGCCACAAATAGTGTCACAAAAATATACACTTGGTACAACTAAATAAACATAAATCAATAGAAATCGTTCACATGATACGGTTCCAACGTGCACAAGTACGAGAACAGTTCTTTACGAATTGCAAGTGGGTGACTCAGGTTCTTTATGAAAGAGGGTACACTGTTCCACAATTTGAGACAAGAGTAAACAGCTCCATGGGCATACTTTGATAGTCTGTGCCTTGGAAGAATATAATGCTGGCCATGCCTACAGTTGTAAATATTACTACTACGGTATTCGCGGAAATACTGAGGATTTTTCAATAGAAAAGAAACACTTTCATATATATAAATTGCCGGAACCGTTTAAATCCCCTCCTGTCTAAAGAAACCACGACATGATGCACGGTAGCGCATACCAAGCAAAGTTCGAAGAGCCCGTTTTTGAGTAATGAAAGCTCGCTCTGCAGTTGTCACTGAACCCCAAAAAATTATAGCATACCTAAGATAACTATATATATTTGAGTAGTAAAATGTCTTTGCTATTTTTTTGTTTGTATGTTTTGAAAGAATTCGGAGGCCGTAAATGTTTCTGTGCACAGTCTTGCATAGTTGTTCGATGTGTTCTTTGTAAGATAGTTGATCATCTATAATTAAACCCAACAACTTGGAGCACTGATTTCTTTGTATCTCAACATCACCATAGACCAATTCTGTTGCATTTGTTACGTTATTTGACATTAAAAGAAATTTGGTTTTATGAGTATTTAAACTTAACAGGTTGGAAGAAAACCACTCTCCAAGAGTTTTTACATGCATTGCAGATTTGCTTATCACATCATCAATGACCTCCGAATTGGTTACAACAGTAGTATCATCTGCGTAGCAAATAATCTTTCCATTGATCGGCACCAGAAACATATCGTTTAGATAAATGAGAAAAAGCAGTGGACCCAGTATAGATCCCTGCGGAACACCAATATTGATAACTAGAGTCTCCGAACAAAACACTCTATTATTTGACTTTCAATTTACACGCGTGCGTTCTTCCAGTGAGATATGATTCAATCAGCTTATTTACTGGTCCTCTAATGCCATATATATCGAGTTTCTCGATTAAAAGTTTAATATTTACACAGTCAAACGCCTTCCCGAGATCTAACATTACTGTTGAAACTATTTGCCTCCTCTCCAGGGCCTTTAAAATGTACTCCGTAAACTCTAGCAAGGCCGTGTCGATATTTCTCCCCTTCAGAAACCCATGCTGGTTAGAGTTCAGGATCTTATGTTTTTGCAGAAACGCTATAACTCGCGATGATATTAATTTTTCAAGTATTTTCGAGAATACTGAAATTACACTAATAGGTCTGTAATTGTCTACTTTATCTGGATCGCCAGTTTTGAATATCGGAGTTATTATTGAGTGCTTAAGACTTTGTGGATATACACCCATTGAAAAACATGAATTAACAACTTCACACAGTGGTTCAGCGATAATGTGTATGCAATGCTTTACTACCTTGGCAGGGACATCATCGTAGCCGACGCTGCTAGTACTCTTTAGTGCCCTTACAGTATTACAGATTTCACTTTGTGTGACAGGAATCATGAACATAGAACATTGGTTGGTCTTAATTTTATTAACGGTCACGTTAGGTGCTGGTCCAATGTTAGCAGAGATACTGGCCCCAACTAAATTAAAAAACAAATTAAATTCATTTGCCTTCTCAACGTGTGAGCCAGTACTGATGTTTGTGTGTCTCCTGTCCGTTCTATTTATATTTTCAGATATAACTTTCCATAAAAATTTTGAGTGATTACTCTGAAACGGCAATGCATTTTCTATTGCAGCATTTTTCTTTGTAAGAAGTAAGGAATGATATTCTTTTTGTTTAGTTTTATATAAATCTTTATATTCCGGAGATAGTTGGGATAGCTCCTGAAGAGACACTAAATCCCTTCTGCACTGCCTCAAGAGATCTGAATTTCCTATTTTATTTTCTTTCTTTGGTTTCTTTTTGGTTTTTTTCATAAAATGAGAGTTGAAATGTAAGAGGAAGGTATTAGCAAAATTTTTATATTTAACATTAGGATCAACTTCCTCAAAAACTGATTCAAATTTTTCTTTGCTTAAGGCAATGCAGAAGTCCCGCATGTTACCCTCTGAGAAATCTCTATATGTCAGTATCTCTGTTGGCCTCTCTAATACAACCTCCAACGTGACCGTTTGTGCCGTATGATCTGAGTATCCCGTATGAAACACATGTGTTTCAAAAGGACGATTAGTGTTAGACAATACGTTATCAATACAGGTGCTAGTCAATTGGGTTATACGAGTCGGTTCATGAATTAAGTACTCAACACTGAATTCCGATAATAAATTTTTAAAGTCTGTGAGCAACACAGTAGCTGCACAGAAGTCGATATTGAAATCACCAAGTATAAAAAAATCATACTTGATGGAGTGTAGAAAATTTAATAAATTAAACATTGTTTCCATAAATATAAAAACATCGGCGCCTGGGGGTCTATATACTACAACAATAGCAAACTTCCGATCACCAATGATGACATCAATACCGGCAATTTCTATGACATTAACTAGATTCATTTGTTCTACCGGATCCATACTCACACAGCACAAGTAGTCACTGCAGTACAGCGCAACACCTCCATGCTGACGCGGACCACGGCATGACGCTGATGCTAATTTAACATTTTCGAACTTAAACACTTGTAGCTGCTCGTAAGATTGCCAGTGCTCCGTTATTGCACAAACTAGAGGTCCGTCAATAGACAACAGTAACAGGTTCAGTTGCAGTTGACAGTTACCCATACTTTGGACATTTTGATGGAATAGCGTTAACTTTTTAGATGTTATTTTTGTGGTGACGATGCTTTCATCAGCCTGTATAAAAAACGGTTGATGCACGTATTTTCTGGCCAGGTTTCAGGTGACTTTATTAATTCGTCAAAGCGTTCTGGAACGGTTACTTTAAAAGACGAATACTCAAGCGGATGTCTTGATGTAATTTTCTCACATTTAACATTGGTAATATTTTTTGTCTTTAGGTACTCCTCAAGTTTACCAGTTGCTAGTTCTGGTTCAAGTTTGAAAACATGATAATGGACGTATCTTGCGGCGGCTTTAACTAAAACTCCGGGCAAAATTACGAACCCAACTAAAAAGTCCGGGTAAAATTACGAACCCAAATAAAAAGTCCGGGTAAAATTACGAACCCAACTAAAACTCCGGGTAAAATTACGAACTCAACTAAAACTCCGGGTAAAATTACGAACCCAACTAAAACTCCGGGTAAAAATACGAACCCAACTAAAAGTCCGGGTAAAAAATACGAACCCAACTAAAAAGTCCGGGTAAAATACGAACCCAACTAAAACTCCGGGTAAAATTACGAACCCAACTAAAACTCCGGGTAAAATTACGAACCC
The DNA here is from genome assembly GCA_964023965.1 of Melinopterus prodromus. Classification (NCBI taxonomy): domain Eukaryota; kingdom Metazoa; phylum Arthropoda; class Insecta; order Coleoptera; family Scarabaeidae; genus Melinopterus; species Melinopterus prodromus. Next base: position 52,914 of record CAXIES010000050.1, read on the forward strand.
AACTAAAACTCCGGGTAAAATTACGAACCCAACTAAAACTCCGGGTATAATTACGAACCCAACTAAAAAGTCCGGGTAAAATTACGAACCCAACTAAAACTCCGGGTAAAAAATACGAACCAAACAAAAAAGTCCGGGTAAAATGACGAACCCAACTAAAACTCCGGGTAAAATTACGAACCCAACTAAAACTCCGGGTAAAATTACGAACCCAACTAAAAAGTCCGGGTAAAATTACGAACCCAACTAAAACTCCGGGTAAAAAATACGAACCAAACAAAAAAGTCCGGGTAACATTTAGAACCCAACTAAAACTCCGGGTAAAAAAATACGAACCCAACTAAAACTCCGGGCAAAATACTAACCCAACTAAAAAGTCCGGGTAAAAAATACGAACCCAACTAAAACTCCGGATAAAATTACGAACCCAACTAAAACTCCGGGTAAAAATACGAACCCAACTAAAACTCCGGGTAAAAATACGAACCCAACAAAAACTCCGGGTAAAAAATACGAACCCAACTAAAACTCCGGGTAAAATTACCAACACAACTAAAACTCCGGGTAAAAATACGAACCCAACTAAAACTCCTTGTAAAAAATACGAATCCAACTTAAACTCCGGGTAAAAATACGAACCCTACTAAAACTCCGGGTAAAAATACTAACCCAACTAAAAATTCCGGGTAAAAAATGCGAACCCAACTAAAACTCCGGGTAAAAAATACGAACCCAACTAAAACTCCGGGTAAAAAATACGAACACAACTAAAACTCCGGGTAAAAATACGAACCCAACTAAAACTCCGGGTAAAAAATACGAACCCAACTAAAACTCCGGGTAAAATTACCAACACAACTAAAACTCCGGGTAAAAATACGAACCCAACTAAAACTCCTTGTAAAAAATACGAATCCAACTAAAACTCCGGGTAAAAAATACGAACCCAACTAAAACTCCGGGTAAAATTACGAACCCAACTAAAACTCCGGGTAAAAATACGAACCCAACTAAAACTCCGGGTAAAAATACTTACCCAACTAAAAAGTCCGGGTAAAACTACGAACCCAACTAAAACTCCGGGTAAAAAATACGAACCCAACTAAAACTCCGGGTAAAAAGTACGAACCCAACTAAAACTCCGGGTAAAAAATGCTAACCCAACTAAAATGTCCGGGTAAAAAATACGAACCCAACTAAAACTCCGGGTAAAATTACCAACACAACTAAAACTCCGGGTAAAAATACGAACCCAACTAAAACTCCGGGTAAAAATACTAACCCCAACTAAAAAGTCCGGGTAAAAAATACGAACCCAACTAAAACTCCGGGTAAAATTACGAACCCAACTAAAACTCCGGGTAAAATTACGAACCCAACTAAAACTCCGGGTAAAATTACGAACCCAACTAAAAGTCCGGGTAAAAAATACGAACCCAACTAAAAAGTCCGGGTAAAATTACGAACCCAAGTAAAACTCCGGGTAAAATTACGAACCCAACTAAAACTCCGGGCAAAATTACGAACCCAACTAAAAAGTCCGGGTAAAAAATACGAACCCAACTAAAACTCCGGGTAAAAATACTAACCCCAACTAAAAAGTCCGGGTAAAAAATACGAACCCAACTAAAACTCCGGGTAAAATTACGAACCCAACTAAAACTCCGGGTAAAATTACGAACCCAACTAAAACTCCGGGTAAAATTACGAACCCAACTAAAAGTCCGGGTAAAAAATACGAACCCAACTAAAAAGTCCGGGTAAAATTACGAACCCAAGTAAAACTCCGGGTAAAATTACGAACCCAACTAAAACTCCGGGCAAAATTACGAACCCAACTAAAAAGTCCGGGTAAAATTACGAACCCAAATAAAAAGTCCGGGTAAAATTACGAACCCAACTAAAACTCCGGGTAAAATTACGAACTCAACTAAAACTCCGGGTAAAATTACGAACCCAACTAAAACTCCGGGTAAAAATACGAACCCAACTAAAAGTCCGGGTAAAAAATACGAACCCAACTAAAAAGTCCGGGTAAAATACGAACCCAACTAAAACTCCGGGTAAAATTACGAACCCAACTAAAACTCCGGGTAAAATTACGAACCCAACTAAAACTCCGGGTAAAAATACGAACCCAACTAAAACTCCGGGTAAAAAATACGAACCCAACTAAAACTCCGGGTAAAATTACCAACACAACTAAAACTCCGGGTAAAAATACGAACCCAACTAAAACTCCTTGTAAAAAATACGAATCCAACTAAAACTCCGGGTAAAAAATACGAACCCAACTAAAACTCCGGGTAAAATTACGAACCCAACTAAAACTCCGGGTAAAAATACGAACCCAACTAAAACTCCGGGTAAAAATACTTACCCAACTAAAAAGTCCGGGTAAAACTACGAACCCAACTAAAACTCCGGGTAAAAAATACGAACCCAACTAAAACTCCGGGTAAAAAGTACGAACCCAACTAAAACTCCGGGTAAAAAATGCTAACCCAACTAAAATGTCCGGGTAAAAAATACGAACCCAACTAAAACTCCGGGTAAAATTACCAACACAACTAAAACTCCGGGTAAAAATACGAACCCAACTAAAACTCCGGGTAAAAATACTAACCCCAACTAAAAAGTCCGGGTAAAAAATACGAACCCAACTAAAACTCCGGGTAAAATTACGAACCCAACTAAAACTCCGGGTAAAATTACCAACCCAACTAAAACTCCGGGTAAAATTACGAACCCAACTAAAAGTCCGGGTAAAAAATACGAACCCAACTAAAAAGTCCGGGTAAAATTACGAACCCAAGTAAAACTCCGGGTAAAATTACGAACCCAACTAAAACTCCGGGCAAAAAGAGACCCCTTGGGGGTCTCGAAAAGACTAAGTATGTCTTTCTCGGTCCCTAAAAAGGGGTACACTACAAGAACACTGGGTTCCGAGTGCATGCGTAATCTTGTATACTCTAACCTAATTTCAAACATCCCCCCGAAAAGGTTGATAGTGGGGGGGCGTAGCGGGTCAACGCTGTGGACCAAGGAGAGCTATAGGGCAAGGACAAGGCTTAAAACCCTGCGTTCCGAGTTTCTGGCTGTACCTCCGCGGTGGCGACCCGAGACGTGGGAACCAACCCCACGTGTTTGTGCCGTGCGTGGCGTCCCGGAAGTCAGGATGAGAGGAACCTGGTGGCTGAGCAGGACGCAACACTCCACTTTGGCCTGGATTTCTGACGAGAAGGGCGGTCGGGACTAACCCACCCCGATCAATCGGCTGCGTCGTCCGGTCAGACGGCCGACAGGGTGAGCGCTCGGGAGGTTTGGAACACGCGGGGGGCCCCCCCGGTGCGGCGTATCTTGCTGGGTGCGCACACTGGTGGGTTTACTTCCCGTCGTTGTGACTACCTCTTTGGCGCTATATCATCTTGGTAGCCCTGACGTCTATATGACGTCCCCTTTTGCGGGCTCCATGGCGGGTGGGGAGCCGAGATGATGAATCGAACTATATTCCCATGGAACCCACTGACAAACCAGCTCTGGAGGCTGCTTCGGCAACTCCAAACCCTTTACCGTCCACTTCGGGGACGCAAAAACAAGCTAGGGGCGCGTCCACTGACACCCCCAAAGCTAAAGCACACGAGAGGACTGTTTCTGACACCTCAAGTGAAGACCCACAAGGCTTCAAGCTAGCGAGACGCGGGCGACGCGTCAGCGGTGCGGAAGCCAAAAGAAGGAAGAGGGCCAAGGAGGCTGAAGCGAGAGCTACAGCAGCCGACCAAAGACGGCCACTCCCATCCAAGAGCACCGACACCAGGGGGAAAGGCGCTTCGCGCTACCCCCAGAAATGGGTCGACTCAAAGAAACGGGTGCAGGCAGAGAGGAAGGAGTCCCCTCGTAGGGAAACCCCCTCTCATGCCGCCCCAAACGAGAAGAAGCGGCAACGCTCGACTGGCACCACCCCCTCGCCGGCTCTTCCTCGGAAGAAACCCGACAGAGGGAGGCGGATTGCACCGGCCCAGTCAGCAACCACTTCAACAAAATCAGCATACAGCGAGGCTGTGAAGGCACACCTTAGGGTTGCCATCATAGACCGCAGTAATCTCCTGGGAAAACTTTCACAGGATGAGGCTGACAAAATCAGAGACGTCCTGGATAAAGAGTTTGAGAAGCTCATGTACGCAGGATCCTCAACACCTCCGCCGCGGTTCAGTTCACTCACGTACAACGGCGAAATACTCAGAGTCAACTGTGACGACAATGGCACGGTGGAATGGTTGAAAGAAACCGTGAGCCGCATCAAGCCGTGGGAGGGAGCCACGCTGGACGTAGTGAGGGTGGACTGCCTTCCCAAGCTCACTAAGGTGTCCCTTTGGATACCTGAGCAAGGGAAAAAAGGCGAACCGGACCGAGATCTCACGATCAAGGTCCTAGCCTGGCAGAACCCTGAACTCGCCATATCCAAGTGGTGTGTCTTCCACCATGAAATTAGAAGAGATCCGCTTGGACAACTTTTCGTCTTCGGGGTCGATGACAAAACCATCGAAACCTTGAAACACAGGAAGAGCAAAGTCAGCTGCCGCTTTCTGGCACTCACTGTGAGAATCAGGGACGAAACACACGAAACGGAGAAGGAAAAGGAGGACGGAACAATCGCCCCACCCACACAAGGGGAAAGCGCCAGTTCCACTCCCATGGAGACAGACGTCGCTCCTGCCCAACAGCAGGCAGACGACGCTGATCGACTCCTCTCCCAACCCAAAGAGGGAAGTGCTCCAGACACACCCATCCTAGCGGACAGGGCACAACAGCCCACCGCAGGAGCATCGCAGGAGCCCCCTCAATAAAAAGTCAACTAGCCAGCGGATAAAGAGGGTCCCCAACACCAACGCAATGGCTAGCAAGACAACACAGGTAATACAATGCAACCTACATCACAGCAGATCTGCGGTGGCGACACTCTGTCGCCACCTCGATGTGATGAATAACACCCTAGCCCTGATACAGGAACCGTGGGTCGTTGGTGCCTGTATCAAGGGCTTTGGAAAACTTAATGGCACTGTTTTTAGCAAACCCTTAGAAACGAAGCCTAGGGCAGCCATATACGTCCCCAGGCAATATCAAGCTACATTCGCACCGCACTTGTCAACCTCCGATCTAGTAGCGGTCCAACTTGACATCACCACGACCTCAGGGAAGGAGAGGACAATACTGGCCTCGGCCTACCTCCCACAGGATGCTTCCACCCCACCGCCAACCAGAGAGCTGGAAGCCCTAGTTACCCATTGCACGAGGAACGGTATGAAACTCATAGTAGGATGCGACGCAAATGCCCACCATGTCGCCTGGGGCAGCGCCAACATCAACTACAGAGGTAAGCTACTGCATGATTTTATAGTTAGCAATAATCTAGATATACTTAACCGTGGCAACGAACCTACTTTCGTAACGTCGCGCAGCCAGACTGTGATCGATATCACACTGGCCTCAAACAGTATATCAAACACCATAGGTGACTGGCATGTGTCAGATTCCGTGACCATGTCTGATCACAGATGGGTACAGTTTTCAATAAGGGCCAGTGAACGCTCAGTAAAACTATATAGAAACCCTAAACGCACAGATAGAGACACCTTCAGTGACCTACTAAGCGGGAAACTTCAACTACTGTCCCAAACAGTACCACAAACAAACAAAAATCTTGAACGGTATGTAAATACTGTCCAAAACACTCTAATCAAATCATACCACAAAGCATGCCCCATGCAAGCGGCTGAGAACAATAGTGCCACTGCTGCTTGGTGGTGTGCTGAACTGGAAAACCTAAGGAAAATGGCCAAAATTCAATATAACAAAGCCAAATTCTCCAAATCAAATTCAGACTGGGAAGTTTTCAAAAACACCCACAAAGAATTTAAAAAACTCGTAAGACAAAAACAAAGGGAAGCATGGAGAGCCTTTTGCGGGGAAGTGCAAAGCACTACCGTAGTTGCCAGACTAAAAAAGGTCTTCTCCAAGGATCCACTACCAGATATAGGCATCCTTAAACGCGAAGATGGGAGCTTCGCAGATGACCTAGATGAAAGCATGCAAATACTAATGCAATCTCACTTTCCAGGAAGCACACCCCTAACTGACAGGAAGTGGGCGAGGAGCGCCCAGGTCAAGCCCACACTAGACGACTGGCACCTGACAGAACGCCTAGTGGACCTGGAGAAGCTTACCTGGGCCATATCAACGTTTTCACCCTTCAAATCTCCGGGACCTGATGGGATATTTCCCGCCCTATTACAATGGGGTCTGGAAACCATCAGTCCCTACATTATCAACATTCTGCGGGCCAGTTTAGCACTGCGCTATATACCCCGGAAATGGAGAGAAGTAAAAGTAATCTTTATCCCCAAACCAGGTAAACAAGACTACTTCAACACCAAGTCGTACCGACCAATTAGTCTCACATCCTTTCTCCTGAAAACCATGGAAAAATTATGTGACAGACATCTACGGGAAAAACTTTCCGAAACAATACCTCTACACCCAAATCAGCATGCATACATGCAAGGAAAGTCCACTGAATCTGCACTGCACATGGTAGCAGGACGCATAGAAAAATCACTGGACAACAAGCAGTCAACCCTAGGAGTGTTCATAGACATTGAAGGGGCTTTTGACAAAACGATGTTCCATAAAATTAAAACCTCTCTTATGGAACACAACGTAGAAACGTTAATAACCGAATGGATCGGTAATATGCTGCAGGAAAGAGCAGTAAACGTCAATGTAGGCACCCAATCTGTAAGATGTCTTGTAGCCAAAGGGTGCCCACAGGGTGGAGTTCTCTCACCCCTGCTGTGGAACCTGGTCCTAGACAGCCTACTAAAGGTTCTAAACCGAGAAGGGTACTACACAATAGCTTACGCAGATGATCTAACAATTCTGCTTACAGGTAAATTTGAGGATACAATATGTGACAGGATGCAATCCGCCCTCAACTTAATCACCACATGGTGCAAAGACCACTCACTCTCAGTCAGCCCTGGGAAAACAGAGATGGTACTCTTCACCAGAAAAAGAAAACTACCACAACTACGAGCACCCACGCTCCTAAACACCAAGCTTTCCTTTGCTGCCAAGGTGAAATATCTGGGCATAACCTTTGACAGCAAACTAAGATGGGGAGACCATCTGGAAGACAGAGCAAAAAAAGCACACATATCTTTTTGGCAGTGCCGCAGAGCGATAGGACGAACGTGGGGGTTTTCGCCTAAAATCGCAATGTGGATATACACCGCCATCATACGACCTATGCTAACCTACGGAGCAGTAATATGGTGGCCCAGAACCAAACTTAAGACGGCTATCAAAGACCTCAATCACATACAAAGGACCGCATGCCTAAACATAACAGGAGTCATGCACACCACACCGACGGCCGCGATGGAGGCAATGCTCTGCCTGCCGCCCCTTGACATTCATGTGGAGGAAGTGGCCTTGGCGGGCATCCTCCGGCTCCGTACGGCAGGATTCTGGGAGACTGGCAGGGTTGGCGAGGCTCGTCTCCACCTCTGGCGCGAGGCTGTCCTACGCACACCTCTCCTTGAGGCTCAGGTAGATGACTTTCCACCCCGCTATATCTTCAGAAGGTCCTTCACAACATCCCTCACACCACCAACCCAGGGGGAAAAAACAGGATCTGTCCACATATACACAGACGGTTCAAAATACCCACATACTTCTGGTGCAGGAGTGTTCTCCCGAGCACCGAATATGAAAATCGGTCTACCACTAGGACGGTACACGACTATAACACAAACAGAGCTGATTGCCTTAACAATCGCAGCCAAAACTATTACTGAAAAAGGTATAAGTGGCAAAAATGTGCTGATCCTAACGGACAGCAAAGCAACAATACAAGCGCTGTCTAGACCTCTAACAACCTCCAGACTTGTACAACAATGCACCGTAGCCCTGACAAAAGCAGCACAGGCAAATAATAAGGTATCCATCCACTGGATAAAGGGGCACGGTAAAAGTAAAGGGAACAAGGAAGCGGATCGCTTGGCAAAACACGCTGCGAGGACTCCCTATATAGGACCTGAGCCAGCGATACCACCGACCCTAAAAACAATACTCAACGAACTAAGAGGAACATCCCACACTCTCTTCAGGAGCCGATGGGATGAAACCACCAAGTGCGTCTTTGCAAAGGAAACCCTAAGAGCCCCTTGCCCAAAGACCACAATGTACTACCTTCAACTCACCAGAAGCAACCTCCGACTGCTAACTGGTATCTATACAGGGCACTGCAGGCTAAAAAAGCATCTTACCCGCATTGGAATCTTAGAGGACCAAATGTGCAGAGGATGCGAAAGCGAGGAAGAGACGGCAGAACACTTTCTGTGCGAGTGTCCGGCACTTTCGACATTACGTCAACGTTTCCTGGGTGAAAGATGGCTGGATTTATCCGCCATCAGAGGGGTTCCGCCGAGCGACATCCTCGCCTTTACGAAGGCCGCAGGATGGCTCGAGGCAGACACAGCTTAGGCCACATGAACCCCTCGGAGGTTAGCAAAAGGGGCCTAATGAGGCCTAGGTGCTGTGGGAATTGTCCCACCCTCCAAGATATCCATATTCCATATTCCAACTCCGGGCAAAATTACGAACCCAACTAAAAAGTCCGGGTAAAATTACGAACCCAAATAAAAAGTCCGGGTAAAATTACGAACCCAACTAAAACTCCGGGTAAAATTACGAACTCAACTAAAACTCCGGGTAAAATTACGAACCCAACTAAAACTCCGGGTAAAAATACGAACCCAACTAAAAGTCCGGGTAAAAAATACGAACCCAACTAAAAAGTCCGGGTAAAATTACGAACCCAACTAAAACTCCGGGTAAAATTACGAACCCAACTAAAACTCCGGGTAAAATTACGAACCCAACTAAAACTCCGGGTAAAATTACGAACCCAACTAAAACTCCGGGTATAATTACGAACCCAACTAAAAAGTCCGGGTAAAATTACGAACCCAACTAAAACTCCGGGTAAAAAATACGAACCAAACAAAAAAGTCCGGGTAAAATTACGAACCCAACTAAAACTCCGGGTAAAATTACGAACCCAACTAAAACTCCGGGTAAAATTACGAACCCAACTAAAAAGTCCGGGTAAAATTACGAACCCAACTAAAACTCCGGGTAAAAAATACGAACCAAACAAAAAAGTCCGGGTAACATTTAGAACCCAACTAAAACTCCGGGTAAAAAAATACGAACCCAACTAAAACTCCGGGCAAAATACTAACCCAACTAAAAAGTCCGGGTAAAAAATACGAACCCAACTAAAACTCCGGATAAAATTACGAACCCAACTAAAACTCCGGGTAAAAATACGAACCCAACTAAAACTCCGGGTAAAATTACGAACCCAACTAAAACTCCGGGTATAATTACGAACCCAACTAAAACTCCGGGTAAAAAATACGAACACAACTAAAACTCCGGGTAAAAATACGAACCCAACTAAAACTCCGGGTAAAAAATACGAACCCAACTAAAACTCCGGGTAAAATTACCAACACAACTAAAACTCCGGGTAAAAATACGAACCCAACTAAAACTCCTTGTAAAAAATACGAATCCAACTAAAACTCCGGGTAAAAAATACGAACCCAACTAAAACTCCGGGTAAAATTACGAACCCAACTAAAACTCCGGGTAAAAATACGAACCCAACTAAAACCCCGGGTAAAAATACTTACCCAACTAAAAAGTCCGGGTAAAACTACGAACCCAACTAAAACTCCGGGTAAAAAATACGAACCCAACTAAAACTCCGGGTAAAAAGTACGAACCCAACTAAAACTCCGGGTAAAAAATGCTAACCCAACTAAAATGTCCGGGTAAAAAATACGAACCCAACCAAAACTCCGGGTAAAATTACCAACACAACTAAAACTCCGGGTAAAAATACGAACCCAACTAAAACTCCGGGTAAAAATACTAACCCCAACTAAAAAGTCCGGGTAAAAAATACGAACCCAACTAAAACTCCGGGTAAAATTACGAACCCAACTAAAACTCCGGGTAAAATTACGAACCCAACTAAAACTCCGGGTAAAATTACGAACCCAACTAAAAGTCCGGGTAAAAAATACGAACCCAACTAAAAAGTCCGGGTAAAATTACGAACCCAAGTAAAACTCCGGGTAAAATTACGAACCCAACTAAAACTCCGGGCAAAATTACGAACCCAACTAAAAAGTCCGGGTAAAATTACGAACCCAAATAAAAAGTCCGGGTAAAATTACGAACCCAACTAAAACTCCGGGTAAAATTACGAACTCAACTAAAACTCCGGGTAAAATTACGAACCCAACTAAAAAGTCCGGGTAAAATTACGAACCCAACTAAAACTCCGGGTAAAATTACGAACCCAACTAAAACTCCGGGTAAAATTACGAACCCAACTAAAACTCCGGGTAAAATTACGAACCCAACTAAAACTCCGGGTATAATTACGAACCCAACTAAAAAGTCCGGGTAAAATTACGAACCCAACTAAAACTCCGGGTAAAAAATACGAACCAAACAAAAAAGTCCGGGTAAAATTACGAACCCAACTAAAACTCCGGGTAAAATTACGAACCCAACTAAAACTCCGGGTAAAATTACGAACCCAACTAAAAAGTCCGGGTAAAATTACGAACCCAACTAAAACTCCGGGTAAAAAATACGAACCAAACAAAAAAGTCCGGGTAACATTTAGAACCCAACTAAAACTCCGGGTAAAAAAATACGAACCCAACTAAAACTCCGGGCAAAATACTAACCCAACTAAAAAGTCCGGGTAAAAAATACGAACCCAACTAAAACTCCGGATAAAATTACGAACCCAACTAAAACTCCGGGTAAAAATACGAACCCAACTAAAACTCCGGGTAAAATTACGAACCCAACTAAAACTCCGGGTATAATTACGAACCCAACTAAAACTCCGGGTAAAAATGCGAACCCTACTAAAACTCCGGGTAAAAATACTAACCCAACTAAAAATTCCGGGTAAAAAATGCGAACCCAACTAAAACTCCGGGTAAAAAATACGAACCCAACTAAAACTCCGGGTAAAAAATACGAACACAACTAAAACTCCGGGTAAAAATACGAACCCAACTAAAACTCCGGGTAAAAAATACGAACCCAACTAAAACTCCGGGTAAAATTACCAACACAACTAAAACTCCGGGTAAAAATACGAACCCAACTAAAACTCCTTGTAAAAAATACGAATCCAACTAAAACTCCTGGTAAAAAATACGAACCCAACTAAAACTCCGGGTAAAATTACGAACCCAACTAAAACTCCGGGTAAAAATACGAACCCAACTAAAACTCCGGGTAAAAATACTTACCCAACTAAAAAGTCCGGGTAAAACTACGAACCCAACTAAAACTCCGGGTAAAAAATACGAATCCAACTTAAACTCCGGGTAAAAAATACGAACCCAACTAAAACTCCGGGTAAAATTACGAACCCAACTAAAACTCCGGGTAAAAATACGAACCCTACTAAAACTCCGGGTAAAAATACTAACCCAACTAAAAATTCCGGGTAAAAAATGCGAACCCAACTAAAACTCCGGGTAAAAAATACGAACCCAACTAAAACTCCGGGTAAAAAATACGAACACAACTAAAACTCCGGGTAAAAATACGAACCCAACTAAAACTCCGGGTAAAAAATACGAACCCAACTAAAACTCCGGGTAAAATTACCAACACAACTAAAACTCCGGGTAAAAATACGAACCCAACTAAAACTCCTTGTAAAAAATACGAATCCAACTAAAACTCCGGGTAAAAAATACGAACCCAACTAAAACTCCGGGTAAAATTACGAACCCAACTAAAACTCCGGGTAAAAATACGAACCCAACTAAAACTCCGGGTAAAAATACTTACCCAACTAAAAAGTCCGGGTAAAACTACGAACCCAACTAAAACTCCGGGTAAAAAATACGAACCCAACTAAAACTCCGGGTAAAAAGTACGAACCCAACTAAAACTCCGGGTAAAAAATGCTAACCCAACTAAAATGTCCGGGTAAAAAATACGAACCCAACTAAAACTATGGGTAAAATTACGAACCCAACTAAAACTCCGGGTAAAAATACGAACCCAACTAAAACTCCGGGTAAAAATACTAACCCCAACTAAAAAGTCCGGGTAAAAAATACGAACCCAACTAAAACTCCGGGTAAAATTACGAACCCAACTAAAACTCCGGGTAAAATTACGAACCCAACTAAAACTCCGGGTAAAATTACGAACCCAACTAAAAGTCCGGGTAAAAAATACGAACCCAACTAAAAAGTCCGGGTAAAATTACGAACCCAAGTAAAACTCCGGGTAAAATTACGAACCCATCTAAAACTCCGGGCAAAATTACGAACCCAACTAAAAAGTCCGGGTAAAATTACGAACCCAAATAAAAAGTCCGGGTAAAATTACGAACCCAACTAAAACTCCGGGTAAAATTACGAACTCAACTAAAACTCCGGGTAAAATTACGAACCCAACTAAAACTCCGGGTAAAAATACGAACCCAACTAAAAGTCCGGGTAAAAAATACGAACCCAACTAAAAAGTCCGGGTAAAATTACGAACCCAACTAAAACTCCGGGTAAAATTACGAACCCAACTAAAACTCCGGGTAAAATTACGAACCCAACTAAAACTCCGGGTAAAATTACGAACCCAACTAAAACTCCGGGTATAATTACGAACCCAACTAAAAAGTCCGGGTAAAATTACGAACCCAACTAAAACTCCGGGTAAAAAATACGAACCAAACAAAAAAGTCCGGGTAAAATTACGAACCCAACTAAAACTCCGGGTAAAATTACGAACCCAACTAAAAGTCCGGGTAAAATTACGAACCCAACTAAAAAGTCCGGGTAAAATTACGAACCCAACTAAAACTCCGGGTAAAAAATACGAACCAAACAAAAAAGTCCGGGTAAAATTACGAACCCAACTAAAACTCCGGGTAAAATTACGAACCCAACTAAAAGTCCGGGTAAAATTACGAACCCAACTAAAAAGTCCGGGTAAAATTACGAACCCAACTAAAACTCCGGGTAAAAAATACGAACCAAACAAAAAAGTCCGGGTAACATTTAGAACCCAACTAAAACTCCGGGTAAAAAAATACGAACCCAACTAAAACTCCGGGCAAAATACTAACCCAACTAAAAAGTCCGGGTAAAAAATACGAACCCAACTAAAACTCCGGATAAAATTACGAACCCAACTAAAACTCCGGGTAAAAATACGAACCCAACTAAAACTCCGGGTAAAAATACGAACCCAACAAAAACTCCGGGTAAAAAATACGAACCCAACTAAAACTCCGGGTAAAATTACCAACACAACTAAAACTCCGGGTAAAAATACGAACCCAACTAAAACTCCTTGTAAAAAATACGAATCCAACTTAAACTCCGAGTAAAAAATACGAACCCAACTAAAACTCCGGGTAAAATTACGAACCCAACTAAAACTCCGGGTAAAAATACGAACCCTACTAAAGCTCCGGGTAAAAATACTAACCCAACTAAAAATTCCGGGTAAAAAATGCGAACCCAACTAAAACTCCGGGTAAAAAATACGAACCCAACTAAAACTCCGTGTAAAAAATACGAACACAACTAAAACTCCGGGTAAAAATACGAACCCAACTAAAACTCCGGGTAAAAAATACGAACCCAACTAAAACTCCGGGTAAAATTACCAACACAACTAAAACTCCAGGTAAAAATACGAACCCAACTAAAACTCCTTGTAAAAAATACGAATCCAACTAAAACTCCGGGTAAAAAATACGAACCCAACTAAAACTCCGGGTAAAATTACGAACCCAACTAAAACTCCGGGTAAAAATACGAACCCAACTAAAACTCCGGGTAAAAATACTTACCCAACTAAAAAGTCCGGGTAAAACTACGAACCCAACTAAAACTCCGGGTAAAAAATACGAACCCAACTAAAATGTCCGGGTAAAAAATACGAACCCAACTAAAACTATGGGTAAAATTACGAACCCAACTAAAACTCCGGGTAAAAATACGAACCCAACTAAAACTCCGGGTAAAAATACTAACCCCAACTAAAAAGTCCGGGTAAAAAATACGAACCCAACTAAAACTCCGGGTAAAATTACGAACCCAACTAAAACTCCGGGTAAAATTACGAACCCAACTAAAACTCCGGGTAAAATTACGAACCCAACTAAAAGTCCGGGTAAAAAATACGAACCCAACTAAAAAGTCCGGGTAAAATTACGAACCCAAGTAAAACTCCGGGTAAAATTACGAACCCAACTAAAACTCCGGGCAAAATTACGAACCCAACTAAAAAGTCCGGGTAAAATTACGAACCCAAATAAAAAGTCCGGGTAAAATTACGAACCCAACTAAAACTCCGGGTAAAATTACGAACTCAACTAAAACTCCGGGTAAAATTACGAACCCAACTAAAACTCCGGGTAAAAATACGAACCCAACTAAAAGTCCGGGTAAAAAATACGAACCCAACTAAAAAGTCCGGGTAAAATTACGAACCCAACTAAAACTCCGGGTAAAATTACGAACCCAACTAAAACTCCGGGTAAAATTACGAACCCAACTAAAACTCCGAGTAAAATTACGAACCCAACTAAAACTCCGGGTATAATTACGAACCCAACTAAAAAGTCCGGGTAAAATTACGAACCCAACTAAAACTCCGGGTAAAAAATACGAACCAAACAAAAAAGTCCGGGTAAAATTACGAACCCAACTAAAACTCCGGGTAAAATTACGAACCCAACTAAAACTCCGGGTAAAATTACGAACCCAACTAAAAAGTCCGGGTAAAATTACGAACCCAACTAAAACTCCGGGTAAAAAATACGAACCAAACAAAAAAGTCCGGGTAACATTTAGAACCCAACTAAAACTCCGGGTAAAAAAATACGAACCCAACTAAAACTCCGGGCAAAATACTAACCCAACTAAAAAGTCCGGGTAAAAAATACGAACCCAACTAAAACTCCGGATAAAATTACGAACCCAACTAAAACTCCGGGTAAAAATACGAACCCAACTAAAACTCCGGGTAAAATTACGAACCCAACTAAAACTCCGGGTATAATTACGAACCCAACTAAAACTCCGGGTAAAAATACGAACCCTACTAAAACTCCGGGTAAAAATACTAACCCAACTAAAAATTCCGGGTAAAAAATGCGAACCCAACTAAAACTCCGGGTAAAAAATACGAACCCAACTAAAACTCCGGGTAAAAAATACGAACACAACTAAAACTCCGGGTAAAAATACGAACCCAACTAAAACTCCGGGTAAAAAATACGAACCCAACTAAAACTCCGGGTAAAATTACCAACACAACTAAAACTCCGGGTAAAAATACGAACCCAACTAAAACTCCTTGTAAAAAATACGAATCCAACTAAAACTCCGGGTAAAAAATACGAACCCAACTAAAACTCCGGGTAAAATTACGAACCCAACTAAAACTCCGGGTAAAAATACGAACCCAACTAAAACTCCGGGTAAAAATACTTACCCAACTAAAAAGTCCGGGTAAAACTACGAACCCAACTAAAACTCCGGGTAAAAAATACGAACCCAACTAAAACTCCGGGTAAAATTACGAACCCAACTAAAACTCCGGGTAAAATTACGAACCCAACTAAAACTCCGGGTAAAATTACGAACCCAACTAAAAGTCCGGGTAAAAAATACGAACCCAACTAAAAAGTCCGGGTAAAATTACGAACCCAAGTAAAACTCCGGGTAAAATTACGAACCCAACTAAAACTCCGGGCAAAATTACGAACCCAACTAAAAAGTCCGGGTAAAATTACGAACCCAAATAAAAAGTCCGGGTAAAATTACGAACCCAACTAAAACTCCGGGTAAAATTACGAACTCAACTAAAACTCCGGGTAAAATTACGAACCCAACTAAAACTCCGGGTAAAAATACGAACCCAACTAAAAGTCCGGGTAAAAAATACGAACCCAACTAAAAAGTCCGGGTAAAATTACGAACCCAACTAAAACTCCGGGTAAAATTACGAACCCAACTAAAACTCCGGGTAAAAAGTACGAACCCAACTAAAACTCCGGGTAAAAAAACGAACCCAACTAAAACTCCGGGTATAATTACGAACCCAACTAAAAAGTCCGGGTAAAATTACGAACCCAACTAAAACTCCGGGTAAAAAATACGAACCAAACAAAAAAGTCCGGGTAAAATTACGAACCCAACTAAAACTCCGGGTAAAATTACGAACCCAACTAAAACTCCGGGTAAAATTACGAACCCAACTAAAAAGTCCGGGTAAAATTACGAACCCAACTAAAACTCCGGGTAAAAAATACGAACCAAACAAAAAAGTCCGGGTAACATTTAGAACCCAACTAAAACTCCGGGTAAAAAAATACGAACCCAACTAAAACTCCGGGCAAAATACTAACCCAACTAAAAAGTCCGGGTAAAAAATACGAACCCAACTAAAACTCCGGATAAAATTACGAACCCAACTAAAACTCCGGGTAAAAATACGAACCCAACTAAAACTCCGGGTAAAATTACGAACCCAACTAAAACTCCGGGTATAATTACGAACCCAACTAAAACTCCGGGTAAAAAATACGAACACAACTAAAACTCCGGGTAAAAATACGAACCCAACTAAGACTCCGGGTAAAAAATACGAACCCAACTAAAACTCCGGGTAAAATTACCAACACAACTAAAACTCCGGGTAAAAATACGAACCCAACTAAAACTCCTTGTAAAAAATACGAATCCAACTAAAACTCCGGGTAAAAAATACGAACCCAACTAAAACTCCGGGTAAAATTACGAACCCAACTAAAACTCCGGGTAAAAATACGAACCCAACTAAAACTCCGGGTAAAAATACTTACCCAACTAAAAAGTCCGGGTAAAACTACGAACCCAACTAAAACTCCGGGTAAAAAATACGAACCCAACTAAAACTCCGGGTAAAAAGTACGAACCCAACTAAAACTCCGGGTAAAAAATGCTAACCCAACTAAAATGTCCGGGTAAAAAATACGAACCCAACTAAAACTCCGGGTAAAATTACCAACACAACTAAAACTCCGGGTAAAAATACGAACCCAACTAAAACTCCGGGTAAAAATACTAACCCCAACTAAAAAGTCCGGGTAAAAAATACGAACCCAACTAAAACTCCGGGTAAAATTACGAACCCAACTAAAACTCCGGGTAAAATTACGAACCCAACTAAAACTCCGGGTAAAATTACGAACCCAACTAAAAGTCCGGGTAAAAAATACGAACCCAACTAAAAAGTCCGGGTAAAATTACGAACCCAAGTAAAACTCCGGGTAAAATTACGAACCCAACTAAAACTCCGGGCAAAATTACGAACCCAACTAAAAAGTCCGGGTAAAATTACGAACCCAAATAAAAAGTCCGGGTAAAATTACGAACCCAACTAAAACTCCGGGTAAAATTACGAACTCAACTAAAACTCCGGGTAAAATTACGAACCCAACTAAAAAGTCCGGGTAAAATTACGAACCCAACTAAAACTCCGGGTAAAATTACGAACCCAACTAAAACTCCGGGTAAAATTACGAACCCAACTAAAACTCCGGGTAAAATTACGAACCCAACTAAAACTCCGGGTATAATTACGAACCCAACTAAAAAGTCCGGGTAAAATTACGAACCCAACTAAAACTCCGGGTAAAAAATACGAACCAAACAAAAAAGTCCGGGTAAAATTACGAACCCAACTAAAACTCCGGGTAAAATTACGAACCCAACTAAAACTCCGGGTAAAATTACGAACCCAACTAAAAAGTCCGGGTAAAATTACGAACCCAACTAAAACTCCGGGTAAAAAATACGAACCAAACAAAAAAGTCCGGGTAACATTTAGAACCCAACTAAAACTCCGGGTAAAAAAATACGAACCCAACTAAAACTCCGGGCAAAATACTAACCCAACTAAAAAGTCCGGGTAAAAAATACGAACCCAACTAAAACTCCGGATAAAATTACGAACCCAACTAAAACTCCTGGTAAAAATACGAACCCAACTAAAACTCCGGGTAAAATTACGAACCCAACTAAAACTCCGGGTATAATTACGAACCCAACTAAAACTCCGGGTAAAAATGCGAACCCTACTAAAACTCCGGGTAAAAATACTAACCCAACTAAAAATTCCGGGTAAAAAATGCGAACCCAACTAAAACTCCGGGTAAAAAATACGAACCCAACTAAAACTCCGGGTAAAAAATACGAACACAACTAAAACTCCGGGTAAAAATACGAACCCAACTAAAACTCCGGGTAAAAAATACGAACCCAACTAAAACTCCGGGTAAAAATACTTACCCAACTAAAAAGTCCGGGTAAAACTACGAACCCAACTAAAACTCCGGGTAAAAAATACGAATCCAACTTAAACTCCGGGTAAAAAATACGAACCCAACTAAAACTCCGGGTAAAATTACGAACCCAACTAAAACTCCGGGTAAAAATACGAACCCTACTAAAACTCCGGGTAAAAATACTAACCCAACTAAAAATTCCGGGTAAAAAATGCGAACCCAACTAAAACTCCGGGTAAAAAATACGAACCCAACTAAAACTCCGGGTAAAAAATACGAACACAACTAAAACTCCGGGTAAAAATACGAACCCAACTAAAACTCCGGGTAAAAAATACGAACCCAACTAAAACTCCGGGTAAAATTACCAACACAACTAAAACTCCGGGTAAAAATACGAACCCAACTAAAACTCCTTGTAAAAAATACGAATCCAACTAAAACTCCGGGTAAAAAATACGAACCCAACTAAAACTCCGGGTAAAATTACGAACCCAACTAAAACTCCGGGTAAAAATACGAACCCAACTAAAACTCCGGGTAAAAATACTTACCCAACTAAAAAGTCCGGGTAAAACTACGAACCCAACTAAAACTCCGGGTAAAAAATACGAACCCAACTAAAACTCCGGGTAAAAAGTACGAACCCAACTAAAACTCCGGGTAAAAAATGCTAACCCAACTAAAATGTCCGGGTAAAAAATACGAACCCAACTAAAACTATGGGTAAAATTACGAACCCAACTAAAACTCCGGGTAAAAATACGAACCCAACTAAAACTCCGGGTAAAAATACTAACCCCAACTAAAAAGTCCGGGTAAAAAATACGAACCCAACTAAAACTCCGGGTAAAATTACGAACCCAACTAAAACTCCGGGTAAAATTACGAACCCAACTAAAACTCCGGGTAAAATTACGAACCCAACTAAAAGTCCGGGTAAAAAATACGAACCCAACTAAAAAGTCCGGGTAAAATTACGAACCCAAGTAAAACTCCGGGTAAAATTACGAACCCATCTAAAACTCCGGGCAAAATTACGAACCCAACTAAAAAGTCCGGGTAAAATTACGAACCCAAATAAAAAGTCCGGGTAAAATTACGAACCCAACTAAAACTCCGGGTAAAATTACGAACTCAACTAAAACTCCGGGTAAAATTACGAACCCAACTAAAACTCCGGGTAAAAATACGAACCCAACTAAAAGTCCGGGTAAAAAATACGAACCCAACTAAAAAGTCCGGGTAAAATTACGAACCCAACTAAAACTCCGGGTAAAATTACGAACCCAACTAAAACTCCGGGTAAAATTACGAACCCAACTAAAACTCCGGGTAAAATTACGAACCCAACTAAAACTCCGGGTATAATTACGAACCCAACTAAAAAGTCCGGGTAAAATTACGAACCCAACTAAAACTCCGGGTAAAAAATACGAACCAAACAAAAAAGTCCGGGTAAAATTACGAACCCAACTAAAACTCCGGGTAAAATTACGAACCCAACTAAAAGTCCGGGTAAAATTACGAACCCAACTAAAAAGTCCGGGTAAAATTACGAACCCAACTAAAACTCCGGGTAAAAAATACGAACCAAACAAAAAAGTCCGGGTAAAATTACGACCCCAACTAAAACTCCGGGTAAAATTACGAACCCAACTAAAAGTCCGGGTAAAATTACGAACCCAACTAAAAAGTCCGGGTAAAATTACGAACCCAACTAAAACTCCGGGTAAAAAATACGAACCAAACAAAAAAGTCCGGGTAACATTTAGAACCCAACTAAAACTCCGGGTAAAAAAATACGAACCCAACTAAAACTCCGGGCAAAATACTAACCCAACTAAAAAGTCCGGGTAAAAAATACGAACCCAACTAAAACTCCGGATAAAATTACGAACCCAACTAAAACTCCGGGTAAAAATACGAACCCAACTAAAACTCCGGGTAAAAATACGAACCCAACAAAAACTCCGGGTAAAAAATACGAACCCAACTAAAACTCCGGGTAAAATTACCAACACAACTAAAACTCCGGGTAAAAATACGAACCCAACTAAAACTCCTTGTAAAAAATACGAATCCAACTTAAACTCCGAGTAAAAAATACGAACCCAACTAAAACTCCGGGTAAAATTACGAACCCAACTAAAACTCCGGGTAAAAATACGAACCCTACTAAAGCTCCGGGTAAAAATACTAACCCAACTAAAAATTCCGGGTAAAAAATGCGAACCCAACTAAAACTCCGGGTAAAAAATACGAACCCAACTAAAACTCCGTGTAAAAAATACGAACACAACTAAAACTCCGGGTAAAAATACGAACCCAACTAAAACTCCGGGTAAAAAATACGAACCCAACTAAAACTCCGGGTAAAATTACCAACACAACTAAAACTCCAGGTAAAAATACGAACCCAACTAAAACTCCTTGTAAAAAATACGAATCCAACTAAAACTCCGGGTAAAAAATACGAACCCAACTAAAACTCCGGGTAAAATTACGAACCCAACTAAAACTCCGGGTAAAAATACGAACCCAACTAAAACTCCGGGTAAAAATACTTACCCAACTAAAAAGTCCGGGTAAAACTACGAACCCAACTAAAACTCCGGGTAAAAAATACGAACCCAACTAAAATGTCCGGGTAAAAAATACGAACCCAACTAAAACTATGGGTAAAATTACGAACCCAACTAAAACTCCGGGTAAAAATACGAACCCAACTAAAACTCCGGGTAAAAATACTAACCCCAACTAAAAAGTCCGGGTAAAAAATACGAACCCAACTAAAACTCCGGGTAAAATTACGAACCCAACTAAAACTCCGGGTAAAATTACGAACCCAACTAAAACTCCGGGTAAAATTACGAACCCAACTAAAAGTCCGGGTAAAAAATACGAACCCAACTAAAAAGTCCGGGTAAAATTACGAACCCAAGTAAAACTCCGGGTAAAATTACGAACCCAACTAAAACTCCGGGCAAAATTACGAACCCAACTAAAAAGTCCGGGTAAAATTACGAACCCAAATAAAAAGTCCGGGTAAAATTACGAACCCAACTAAAACTCCGGGTAAAATTACGAACTCAACTAAAACTCCGGGTAAAATTACGAACCCAACTAAAACTCCGGGTAAAAATACGAACCCAACTAAAAGTCCGGGTAAAAAATACGAACCCAACTAAAAAGTCCGGGTAAAATTACGAACCCAACTAAAACTCCGGGTAAAATTACGAACCCAACTAAAACTCCGGGTAAAATTACGAACCCAACTAAAACTCCGAGTAAAATTACGAACCCAACTAAAACTCCGGGTATAATTACGAACCCAACTAAAAAGTCCGGGTAAAATTACGAACCCAACTAAAACTCCGGGTAAAAAATACGAACCAAACAAAAAAGTCCGGGTAAAATTACGAACCCAACTAAAACTCCGGGTAAAATTACGAACCCAACTAAAACTCCGGGTAAAATTACGAACCCAACTAAAAAGTCCGGGTAAAATTACGAACCCAACTAAAACTCCGGGTAAAAAATACGAACCAAACAAAAAAGTCCGGGTAACATTTAGAACCCAACTAAAACTCCGGGTAAAAAAATACGAACCCAACTAAAACTCCGGGCAAAATACTAACCCAACTAAAAAGTCCGGGTAAAAAATACGAACCCAACTAAAACTCCGGATAAAATTACGAACCCAACTAAAACTCCGGGTAAAAATACGAACCCAACTAAAACTCCGGGTAAAATTACGAACCCAACTAAAACTCCGGGTATAATTACGAACCCAACTAAAACTCCGGGTAAAAATACGAACCCTACTAAAACTCCGGGTAAAAATACTAACCCAACTAAAAATTCCGGGTAAAAAATGCGAACCCAACTAAAACTCCGGGTAAAAAATACGAACCCAACTAAAACTCCGGGTAAAAAATACGAACACAACTAAAACTCCGGGTAAAAATACGAACCCAACTAAAACTCCGGGTAAAAAATACGAACCCAACTAAAACTCCGGGTAAAATTACCAACACAACTAAAACTCCGGGTAAAAATACGAACCCAACTAAAACTCCTTGTAAAAAATACGAATCCAACTAAAACTCCGGGTAAAAAATACGAACCCAACTAAAACTCCGGGTAAAATTACGAACCCAACTAAAACTCCGGGTAAAAATACGAACCCAACTAAAACTCCGGGTAAAAATACTTACCCAACTAAAAAGTCCGGGTAAAACTACGAACCCAACTAAAACTCCGGGTAAAAAATACGAACCCAACTAAAACTCCGGGTAAAATTAAGAACCCAACTAAAACTCCGGGTAAAATTACGAACCCAACTAAAACTCCGGGTAAAATTACGAACCCAACTAAAAGTCCGGGTAAAAAATACGAACCCAACTAAAAAGTCCGGGTAAAATTACGAACCCAAGTAAAACTCCGGGTAAAATTACGAACCCAACTAAAACTCCGGGCAAAATTACGAACCCAACTAAAAAGTCCGGGTAAAATTTCGAACCCAAATAAAAAGTCCGGGTAAAATTACGAACCCAACTAAAACTCCGGGTAAAATTACGAACTCAACTAAAACTCCGGGTAAAATTACGAACCCAACTAAAACTCCGGGTAAAAATACGAACCCAACTAAAAGTCCGGGTAAAAAATACGAACCCAACTAAAAAGTCCGGGTAAAATTACGAACCCAACTAAAACTCCGGGTAAAATTACGAACCCAACTAAAACTCCGGGTAAAATTACGAACCCAACTAAAACTCCGAGTAAAATTACGAACCCAACTAAAACTCCGGGTATAATTACGAACCCAACTAAAAAGTCCGGGTAAAATTACGAACCCAACTAAAACTCCGGGTAAAAAATACGAACCAAACAAAAAAGTCCGGGTAAAATTACGAACCCAACTAAAACTCCGGGTAAAATTACGAACCCAACTAAAACTCCTTGTAAAAAATACGAATCCAACTAAAACTCCGGGTAAAAATACTTACCCAACTAAAAAGTCCGGGTAAAACTACGAACCCAACTAAAACTCCGGGTAAAAAATACGAACCCAACTAAAACTCCGGGTAAAAAGTACGAACCCAACTAAAACTCCGGGTAAAAAATGCTAACCCAACTAAAATGTCCGGGTAAAAAATACGAACCCAACTAAAACTATGGGTAAAATTACGAACCCAACTAAAACTCCGGGTAAAAATACGAACCCAACTAAAACTCCGGGTAAAAATACTAACCCCAACTAAAAAGTCCGGGTAAAAAATACGAACCCAACTAAAACTCCGGGTAAAATTACGAACCCAACTAAAACTCCGGGTAAAATTACGAACCCAACTAAAACTCCGGGTAAAATTACGAACCCAACTAAAAGTCCGGGTAAAAAATACGAACCCAACTAAAAAGTCCGGGTAAAATTACGAACCCAAGTAAAACTCCGGGGAAAATTACGAACCCATCTAAAACTCCGGGCAAAATTACGAACCCAACTAAAAAGTCCGGGTAAAATTACGAACCCAAATAAAAAGTCCGGGTAAAATTACGAACCCAACTAAAACTCCGGGTAAAATTACGAACTCAACTAAAACTCCGGGTAAAATTACGAACCCAACTAAAACTCCGGGTAAAAATACGAACCCAACTAAAAGTCCGGGTAAAAAATACGAACCCAACTAAAAAGTCCGGGTAAAATTACGAACCCAACTAAAACTCCGGGTAAAATTACGAACCCAACTAAAACTCCGGGTAAAATTACGAACCCAACTAAAACTCCGGGTAAAATTACGAACCCAACTAAAACTCCGGGTATAATTACGAACCCAACTAAAAAGTCCGGGTAAAATTACGAACCCAACTAAAACTCCGGGTAAAAAATACGAACCAAACAAAAAAGTCCGGGTAAAATTACGAACCCAACTAAAACTCCGGGTAAAATTACGAACCCAACTAAAAGTCCGGGTAAAATTACGAACCCAACTAAAAAGTCCGGGTAAAATTACGAACCCAACTAAAACTCCGGGTAAAAAATACGAACCAAACAAAAAAGTCCGGGTAAAATTACGAACCCAACTAAAACTCCGGGTAAAATTACGAACCCAACTAAAAGTCCGGGTAAAATTACGAACCCAACTAAAAAGTCCGGGTAAAATTACGAACCCAACTAAAACTCCGGGTAAAAAATACGAACCAAACAAAAAAGTCCGGGTAACATTTAGAACCCAACTAAAACTCCGGGTAAAAAAATACGAACCCAACTAAAACTCCGGGCAAAATACTAACCCAACTAAAAAGTCCGGGTAAAAAATACGAACCCAACTAAAACTCCGGATAAAATTACGAACCCAACTAAAACTCCGGGTAAAAATACGAACCCAACTAAAACTCCGGGTAAAAATACGAACCCAACAAAAACTCCGGGTAAAAAATACGAACCCAACTAAAACTCCGGGTAAAATTACCAACACAACTAAAACTCCGGGTAAAAATACGAACCCAACTAAAACTCCTTGTAAAAAATACGAATCCAACTTAAACTCCGAGTAAAAAATACGAACCCAACTAAAACTCCGGGTAAAATTACGAACCCAACTAAAACTCCGGGTAAAAATACGAACCCTACTAAAGCTCCGGGTAAAAATACTAACCCAACTAAAAATTCCGGGTAAAAAATGCGAACCCAACTAAAACTCCGGGTAAAAAATACGAACCCAACTAAAACTCCGTGTAAAAAATACGAACACAACTAAAACTCCGGGTAAAAATACGAACCCAACTAAAACTCCGGGTAAAAAATACGAACCCAACTAAAACTCCGGGTAAAATTACCAACACAACTAAAACTCCAGGTAAAAATACGAACCCAACTAAAACTCCTTGTAAAAAATACGAATCCAACTAAAACTCCGGGTAAAAAATACGAACCCAACTAAAACTCCGGGTAAAATTACGAACCCAACTAAAACTCCGGGTAAAAATACGAACCCAACTAAAACTCCGGGTAAAAATACTTACCCAACTAAAAAGTCCGGGTAAAACTACGAACCCAACTAAAACTCCGGGTAAAAAATACGAACCCAACTAAAATGTCCGGGTAAAAAATACGAACCCAACTAAAACTATGGGTAAAATTACGAACCCAACTAAAACTCCGGGTAAAAATACGAACCCAACTAAAACTCCGGGTAAAAATACTAACCCCAACTAAAAAGTCCGGGTAAAAAATACGAACCCAACTAAAACTCCGGGTAAAATTACGAACCCAACTAAAACTCCGGGTAAAATTACGAACCCAACTAAAACTCCGGGTAAAATTACGAACCCAACTAAAAGTCCGGGTAAAAAATACGAACCCAACTAAAAAGTCCGGGTAAAATTACGAACCCAAGTAAAACTCCGGGTAAAATTACGAACCCAACTAAAACTCCGGGCAAAATTACGAACCCAACTAAAAAGTCCGGGTAAAATTACGAACCCAAATAAAAAGTCCGGGTAAAATTACGAACCCAACTAAAACTCCGGGTAAAATTACGAACTCAACTAAAACTCCGGGTAAAATTACGAACCCAACTAAAACTCCGGGTAAAAATACGAACCCAACTAAAAGTCCGGGTAAAAAATACGAACCCAACTAAAAAGTCCGGGTAAAATTACGAACCCAACTAAAACTCCGGGTAAAATTACGAACCCAACTAAAACTCCGGGTAAAATTACGAACCCAACTAAAACTCCGAGTAAAATTACGAACCCAACTAAAACTCCGGGTATAATTACGAACCCAACTAAAAAGTCCGGGTAAAATTACGAACCCAACTAAAACTCCGGGTAAAAAATACGAACCAAACAAAAAAGTCCGGGTAAAATTACGAACCCAACTAAAACTCCGGGTAAAATTACGAACCCAACTAAAACTCCGGGTAAAATTACGAACCCAACTAAAAAGTCCGGGTAAAATTACGAACCCAACTAAAACTCCGGGTAAAAAATACGAACAAAACAAAAAAGTCCGGGTAACATTTAGAACCCAACTAAAACTCCGGGTAAAAAAATACGAACCCAACTAAAACTCCGGGCAAAATACTAACCCAACTAAAAAGTCCGGGTAAAAAATACGAACCCAACTAAAACTCCGGATAAAATTACGAACCCAACTAAAACTCCGGGTAAAAATACGAACCCAACTAAAACTCCGGGTAAAATTACGAACCCAACTAAAACTCCGGGTATAATTACGAACCCAACTAAAACTCCGGGTAAAAATACGAACCCTACTAAAACTCCGGGTAAAAATACTAACCCAACTAAAAATTCCGGGTAAAAAATGCGAACCCAACTAAAACTCCGGGTAAAAAATACGAACCCAACTAAAACTCCGGGTAAAAAATACGAACACAACTAAAACTCCGGGTAAAAATACGAACCCAACTAAAACTCCGGGTAAAAAATACGAACCCAACTAAAACTCCGGGTAAAATTACCAACACAACTAAAACTCCGGGTAAAAATACGAACCCAACTAAAACTCCTTGTAAAAAATACGAATCCAACTAAAACTCCGGGTAAAAAATACGAACCCAACTAAAACTCCGGGTAAAATTACGAACCCAACTAAAACTCCGGGTAAAAATACGAACCCAACTAAAACTCCGGGTAAAAATACTTACCCAACTAAAAAGTCCGGGTAAAACTACGAACCCAACTAAAACTCCGGGTAAAAAATACGAACCCAACTAAAACTCCGGGTAAAATTACGAACCCAACTAAAACTCCGGGTAAAATTACGAACCCAACTAAAACTCCGGGTAAAATTACGAACCCAACTAAAAGTCCGGGTAAAAAATACGAACCCAACTAAAAAGTCCGGGTAAAATTACGAACCCAAGTAAAACTCCGGGTAAAATTACGAACCCAACTAAAACTCCGGGCAAAATTACGAACCCAACTAAAAAGTCCGGGTAAAATTACGAACCCAAATAAAAAGTCCGGGTAAAATTACGAACCCAACTAAAACTCCGGGTAAAATTACGAACTCAACTAAAACTCCGGGTAAAATAACGAACCCAACTAAAACTCCGGGTAAAAATACGAACCCAACTAAAAGTCCGGGTAAAAAATACGAACCCAACTAAAAAGTCCGGGTAAAATTACGAACCCAACTAAAACTCCGGGTAAAATTACGAACCCAACTAAAACTCCGGGTAAAATTACGAACCCAACTAAAACTCCGAGTAAAATTACGAACCCAACTAAAACTCCGGGTATAATTACGAACCCAACTAAAAAGTCCGGGTAAAATTACGAACCCAACTAAAACTCCGGGTAAAAAATACGAACCAAACAAAAAAGTCCGGGTAAAATTACGAACCCAACTAAAACTCCGGGTAAAATTACGAACCCAACTAAAACTCCGGGTAAAATTACGAACCCAACTAAAAAGTCCGGGTAAAATTACGAACCCAACTAAAACTCCGGGTAAAAAATACGAACCAAACAAAAAAGTCCGGGTAACATTTAGAACCCAACTAAAACTCCGGGTAAAAAAATACGAACCCAACTAAAACTCCGGGCAAAATACTAACCCAACTAAAAAGTCCGGGTAAAAAATACGAACCCAACTAAAACTCCGGATAAAATTACGAACCCAACTAAAACTCCGGGTAAAAATACGAACCCAACTAAAACTCCGGGTAAAATTACGAACCCAACTAAAACTCCGGGTATAATTACGAACCCAACTAAAACTCCGGGTAAAAATACGAACCCTACTAAAACTCCGGGTAAAAATACTAACCCAACTAAAAATTCCGGGTAAAAAATGCGAACCCAACTAAAACTCCGGGTAAAAAATACGAACCCAACTAAAACTCCGGGTAAAAAATACGAACACAACTAAAACTCCGGGTAAAAATACGAACCCAACTAAAACTCCGGGTAAAAAATACGAACCCAACTAAAACTCCGGGTAAAATTACCAACACAACTAAAACTCCGGGTAAAAATACGAACCCAACTAAACTCCTTGTAAAAAATACGAATCCAACTAAAACTCCGGGTAAAAATACGAACCCAACTAAAACTCCGGGTAAAATTACGAACCCAACTAAAACTCCGGGTAAAAATACGAACCCAACTAAAACTCCGGGTAAAAATACTTACCCAACTAAAAAGTCCGGGTAAAACTACGAACCCAACTAAAACTCCGGGTAAAAAATACGAACCCAACTAAAACTCCGGGTAAAATTACGAACCCAACTAAAACTCCGGGTAAAAATACGAACCCAACTAAAACTCCGGGTAAAAATACTTACCCAACTAAAAAGTCCGGGTAAAACTACGAACCCAACTAAAACTCCGGGTAAAAAATACGAACCCAACTAAAATGTCCGGGTAAAAAATACGAACCCAACTAAAACTATGGGTAAAATTACGAACCCAACTAAAACTCCGGGTAAAAATACGAACCCAACTAAAACTCCGGGTAAAAATACTAACCCCAACTAAAAAGTCCGGGTAAAAAATACGAACCCAACTAAAACTCCGGGTAAAATTACGAACCCAACTAAAACTCCGGGTAAAATTACGAACCCAACTAAAACTCCGGGTAAAATTACGAACCCAACTAAAAGTCCGGGTAAAAAATACGAACCCAACTAAAAAGTCCGGGTAAAATTACGAACCCAAGTAAAACTCCGGGTAAAATTACGAACCCAACTAAAACTCCGGGCAAAATTACGAACCCAACTAAAAAGTCCGGGTAAAATTACGAACCCAAATAAAAAGTCCGGGTAAAATTACGAACCCAACTAAAACTCCGGGTAAAATTACGAACTCAACTAAAACTCCGGGTAAAATTACGAACCCAACTAAAACTCCGGGTAAAAATACGAACCCAACTAAAAGTCCGGGTAAAAAATACGAACCCAACTAAAAAGTCCGGGTAAAATTACGAACCCAACTAAAACTCCGGGTAAAATTACGAACCCAACTAAAACTCCGGGTAAAATTACGAACCCAACTAAAACTCCGAGTAAAATTACGAACCCAACTAAAACTCCGGGTATAATTACGAACCCAACTAAAAAGTCCGGGTAAAATTACGAACCCAACTAAAACTCCGGGTAAAAAATACGAACCAAACAAAAAAGTCCGGGTAAAATTACGAACCCAACTAAACCTCCGGGTAAAATTACGAACCCAACTAAAAGTCCGGGTAAAATTACGAACCCAACTAAAAAGTCCGGGTAAAATTACGAACCCAACTAAAACTCCGGGTAAAAAATACGAACCAAACAAAAAAGTCCGGGTAAAATTACGAACCCAACTAAAACTCCGGGTAAAATTACGAACCCAACTAAAAGTCCGGGTAAAATTACGAACCCAACTAAAAAGTCCGGGTAAAATTACGAACCCAACTAAAACTCCGGGTAAAAAATACGAACCAAACAAAAAAGTCCGGGTAACATTTAGAACCCAACTAAAACTCCGGGTAAAAAAATACGAACCCAACTAAAACTCCGGGCAAAATACTAACCCAACTAAAAAGTCCGGGTAAAAAATACGAACCCAACTAAAACTCCGGATAAAATTACGAACCCAACTAAAACTCCGGGTAAAAATACGAACCCAACTAAAACTCCGGGTAAAAATACGAACCCAACAAAAACTCCGGGTAAAAAATACGAACCCAACTAAAACTCCGGGTAAAATTACCAACACAACTAAAACTCCGGGTAAAAATACGAACCCAACTAAAACTCCTTGTAAAAAATACGAATCCAACTTAAACTCCGAGTAAAAAATACGAACCCAACTAAAACTCCGGGTAAAATTACGAACCCAACTAAAACTCCGGGTAAAAATACGAACCCTACTAAAGCTCCGGGTAAAAATACTAACCCAACTAAAAATTCCGGGTAAAAAATGCGAACCCAACTAAAACTCCGGGTAAAAAATACGAACCCAACTAAAACTCCGTGTAAAAAATACGAACACAACTAAAACTCCGGGTAAAAATACGAACCCAACTAAAACTCCGGGTAAAAAATACGAACCCAACTAAAACTCCGGGTAAAATTACCAACACAACTAAAACTCCAGGTAAAAATACGAACCCAACTAAAACTCCTTGTAAAAAATACGAATCCAACTAAAACTCCGGGTAAAAAATACGAACCCAACTAAAACTCCGGGTAAAATTACGAACCCAACTAAAACTCCGGGTAAAAATACGAACCCAACTAAAACTCCGGGTAAAAATACTTACCCAACTAAAAAGTCCGGGTAAAACTACGAACCCAACTAAAACTCCGGGTAAAAATACGAACCCAACTAAAATGTCCGGGTAAAAAATACGAACCCAACTAAAACTATGGGTAAAATTACGAACCCAACTAAAACTCCGGGTAAAAATACGAACCCAACTAAAACTCCGGGTAAAAATACTAACCCCAACTAAAAAGTCCGGGTAAAAAATACGAACCCAACTAAAACTCCGGGTAAAATTACGAACCCAACTAAAACTCCGGGTAAAATTACGAACCCAACTAAAACTCCGGGTAAAATTACGAACCCAACTAAAAGTCCGGGTAAAAAATACGAACCCAACTAAAAAGTCCGGGTAAAATTACGAACCCAAGTAAAACTCCGGGTAAAATTACGAACCCAACTAAAACTCCGGGCAAAATTACGAACCCAACTAAAAAGTCCGGGTAAAATTACGAACCCAAATAAAAAGTCCGGGTAAAATTACGAACCCAACTAAAACTCCGGGTAAAATTACGAACTCAACTAAAACTCCGGGTAAAATTACGAACCCAACTAAAACTCCGGGTAAAAATACGAACCCAACTAAAAGTCCGGGTAAAAAATACGAACCCAACTAAAAAGTCCGGGTAAAATTACGAACCCAACTAAAACTCCGGGTAAAATTACGAACCCAACTAAAACTCCGGGTAAAATTACGAACCCAACTAAAACTCCGAGTAAAATTACGAACCCAACTAAAACTCCGGGTATAATTACGAACCCAACTAAAAAGTCCGGGTAAAATTACGAACCCAACTAAAACTCCGGGTAAAAAATACGAACCAAACAAAAAAGTCCGGGTAAAATTACGAACCCAACTAAAACTCCGGGTAAAATTACGAACCCAACTAAAACTCCGGGTAAAATTACGAACCCAACTAAAAAGTCCGGGTAAAATTACGAACCCAACTAAAACTCCGGGTAAAAAATACGAACAAAACAAAAAAGTCCGGGTAACATTTAGAACCCAACTAAAACTCCGGGTAAAAAAATACGAACCCAACTAAAACTCCGGGCAAAATACTAACCCAACTAAAAAGTCCGGGTAAAAAATACGAACCCAACTAAAACTCCGGATAAAATTACGAACCCAACTAAAACTCCGGGTAAAAATACGAACCCAACTAAAACTCCGGGTAAAATTACGAACCCAACTAAAACTCCGGGTATAATTACGAACCCAACTAAAACTCCGGGTAAAAATACGAACCCTACTAAAACTCCGGGTAAAAATACTAACCCAACTAAAAATTCCGGGTAAAAAATGCGAACCCAACTAAAACTCCGGGTAAAAAATACGAACCCAACTAAAACTCCGGGTAAAAAATACGAACACAACTAAAACTCCGGGTAAAAATACGAACCCAACTAAAACTCCGGGTAAAAAATACGAACCCAACTAAAACTCCGGGTAAAATTACCAACACAACTAAAACTCCGGGTAAAAATACGAACCCAACTAAAACTCCTTGTAAAAAATACGAATCCAACTAAAACTCCGGGTAAAAAATACGAACCCAACTAAAACTCCGGGTAAAATTACGAACCCAACTAAAACTCCGGGTAAAAATACGAACCCAACTAAAACTCCGGGTAAAAATACTTACCCAACTAAAAAGTCCGGGTAAAACTACGAACCCAACTAAAACTCCGGGTAAAAAATACGAACCCAACTAAAACTCCGGGTAAAATTACGAACCCAACTAAAACTCCGGGTAAAATTACGAACCCAACTAAAAGTCCGGGTAAAAAATACGAACCCAACTAAAAAGTCCGGGTAAAATTACGAACCCAAGTAAAACTCCGGGTAAAATTACGAACCCAACTAAAACTCCGGGCAAAATTACGAACCCAACTAAAAAGTCCGGGTAAAATTACGAACCCAAATAAAAAGTCCGGGTAAAATTACGAACCCAACTAAAACTCCGGGTAAAATTACGAACTCAACTAAAACTCCGGGTAAAATAACGAACCCAACTAAAACTCCGGGTAAAAATACGAACCCAACTAAAAGTCCGGGTAAAAAATACGAACCCAACTAAAAAGTCCGGGTAAAATTACGAACCCAACTAAAACTCCGGGTAAAATTACGAACCCAACTAAAACTCCGGGTAAAATTACGAACCCAACTAAAACTCCGAGTAAAATTACGAACCCAACTAAAACTCCGGGTATAATTACGAACCCAACTAAAAAGTCCGGGTAAAATTACGAACCCAACTAAAACTCCGGGTAAAAAATACGAACCAAACAAAAAAGTCCGGGTAAAATTACGAACCCAACTAAAACTCCGGGTAAAATTACGAACCCAACTAAAACTCCGGGTAAAATTACGAACCCAACTAAAAAGTCCGGGTAAAATTACGAACCCAACTAAAACTCCGGGTAAAAAATACGAACCAAACAAAAAAGTCCGGGTAACATTTAGAACCCAACTAAAACTCCGGGTAAAAAAATACGAACCCAACTAAAACTCCGGGCAAAATACTAACCCAACTAAAAAGTCCGGGTAAAAAATACGAACCCAACTAAAACTCCGGATAAAATTACGAACCCAACTAAAACTCCGGGTAAAAATACGAACCCAACTAAAACTCCGGGTAAAATTACGAACCCAACTAAAACTCCGGGTATAATTACGAACCCAACTAAAACTCCGGGTAAAAATACGAACCCTACTAAAACTCCGGGTAAAAATACTAACCCAACTAAAAATTCCGGGTAAAAAATGCGAACCCAACTAAAACTCCGGGTAAAAAATACGAACCCAACTAAAACTCCGGGTAAAAAATACGAACACAACTAAAACTCCGGGTAAAAATACGAACCCAACTAAAACTCCGGGTAAAAAATACGAACCCAACTAAAACTCCGGGTAAAATTACCAACACAACTAAAACTCCGGGTAAAAATACGAACCCAACTAAAACTCCTTGTAAAAAATACGAATCCAACTAAAACTCCGGGTAAAAAATACGAACCCAACTAAAACTCCGGGTAAAATTACGAACCCAACTAAAACTCCGGGTAAAAATACGAACCCAACTAAAACTCCGGGTAAAAATACTTACCCAACTAAAAAGTCCGGGTAAAACTACGAACCCAACTAAAACTCCGGGTAAAAAATACGAACCCAACTAAAACTCCGGGTAAAATTACGAACCCAACTAAAACTCCGGGTAAAAATACGAACCCAACTAAAACTCCGGGTAAAAATACTTACCCAACTAAAAAGTCCGGGTAAAACTACGAACCCAACTAAAACTCCGGGTAAAAAATACGAACCCAACTAAAATGTCCGGGTAAAAAATACGAACCCAACTAAAACTATGGGTAAAATTACGAACCCAACTAAAACTCCGGGTAAAAATACGAACCCAACTAAAACTCCGGGTAAAAATACTAACCCCAACTAAAAAGTCCGGGTAAAAAATACGAACCCAACTAAAACTCCGGGTAAAATTACGAACCCAACTAAAACTCCGGGTAAAATTACGAACCCAACTAAAACTCCGGGTAAAATTACGAACCCAACTAAAAGTCCGGGTAAAAAATACGAACCCAACTAAAAAGTCCGGGTAAAATTACGAACCCAAGTAAAACTCCGGGTAAAATTACGAACCCAACTAAAACTCCGGGCAAAATTACGAACCCAACTAAAAAGTCCGGGTAAAATTACGAACCCAAATAAAAAGTCCGGGTAAAATTACGAACCCAACTAAAACTCCGGGTAAAATTACGAACTCAACTAAAACTCCGGGTAAAATTACGAACCCAACTAAAACTCCGGGTAAAAATACGAACCCAACTAAAAGTCCGGGTAAAAAATACGAACCCAACTAAAAAGTCCGGGTAAAATTACGAACCCAACTAAAACTCCGGGTAAAATTACGAACCCAACTAAAACTCCGGGTAAAATTACGAACCCAACTAAAACTCCGAGTAAAATTACGAACCCAACTAAAACTCCGGGTATAATTACGAACCCAACTAAAAAGTCCGGGTAAAATTACGAACCCAACTAAAACTCCGGGTAAAAAATACGAACCAAACAAAAAAGTCCGGGTAAAATTACGAACCCAACTAAACCTCCGGGTAAAATTACGAACCCAACTAAAAGTCCGGGTAAAATTACGAACCCAACTAAAAAGTCCGGGTAAAATTACGAACCCAACTAAAACTCCGGGTAAAAAATACGAACCAAACAAAAAAGTCCGGGTAAAATTACGAACCCAACTAAAACTCCGGGTAAAATTACGAACCCAACTAAAAGTCCGGGTAAAATTACGAACCCAACTAAAAAGTCCGGGTAAAATTACGAACCCAACTAAAACTCCGGGTAAAAAATACGAACCAAACAAAAAAGTCCGGGTAACATTTAGAACCCAACTAAAACTCCGGGTAAAAAAATACGAACCCAACTAAAACTCCGGGCAAAATACTAACCCAACTAAAAAGTCCGGGTAAAAAATACGAACCCAACTAAAACTCCGGATAAAATTACGAACCCAACTAAAACTCCGGGTAAAAATACGAACCCAACTAAAACTCCGGGTAAAAATACGAACCCAACAAAAACTCCGGGTAAAAAATACGAACCCAACTAAAACTCCTTGTAAAATTACCAACACAACTAAAACTCCGGGTAAAAATACGAACCCAACTAAAACTCCTTGTAAAAAATACGAATCCAACTTAAACTCCGAGTAAAAAATACGAACCCAACTAAAACTCCGGGTAAAATTACGAACCCAACTAAAACTCCGGGTAAAAATACGAACCCTACTAAAGCTCCGGGTAAAAATACTAACCCAACTAAAAATTCCGGGTAAAAAATGCGAACCCAACTAAAACTCCGGGTAAAAAATACGAACCCAACTAAAACTCCGTGTAAAAAATACGAACACAACTAAAACTCCGGGTAAAAATACGAACCCAACTAAAACTCCGGGTAAAAAATACGAACCCAACTAAAACTCCGGGTAAAATTACCAACACAACTAAAACTCCAGGTAAAAATACGAACCCAACTAAAACTCCTTGTAAAAAATACGAATCCAACTAAAACTCCGGGTAAAAAATACGAACCCAACTAAAACTCCGGGTAAAATTACGAACCCAACTAAAACTCCGGGTAAAAATACGAACCCAACTAAAACTCCGGGTAAAAATACTTACCCAACTAAAAAGTCCGGGTAAAACTACGAACCCAACTAAAACTCCGGGTAAAAAATACGAACCCAACTAAAATGTCCGGGTAAAAAATACGAACCCAACTAAAACTATGGGTAAAATTACGAACCCAACTAAAACTCCGGGTAAAAATACGAACCCAACTAAAACTCCGGGTAAAAATACTAACCCCAACTAAAAAGTCCGGGTAAAAAATACGAACCCAACTAAAACTCCGGGTAAAATTACGAACCCAACTAAAACTCCGGGTAAAATTACGAACCCAACTAAAACTCCGGGTAAAATTACGAACCCAACTAAAAGTCCGGGTAAAAAATACGAACCCAACTAAAAAGTCCGGGTAAAATTACGAACCCAAGTAAAACTCCGGGTAAAATTACGAACCCAACTAAAACTCCGGGCAAAATTACGAACCCAACTAAAAAGTCCGGGTAAAATTACGAACCCAAATAAAAAGTCCGGGTAAAATTACGAACCCAACTAAAACTCCGGGTAAAATTACGAACTCAACTAAAACTCCGGGTAAAATTACGAACCCAACTAAAACTCCGGGTAAAATTACGAACCCAACTAAAACTCCGGGTAAAAAATACGAACCCAACTAAAACTCCGGGTATAATTACGAACCCAACTAAAAAGTCCGGGTAAAATTACGAACCCAACTAAAACTCCGGGTAAAAAATACGAACCAAACAAAAAAGTCCGGGTAAAATTACGAACCCAACTAAAACTCCGGGTAAAATTACGAACCCAACTAAAACTCCGGGTAAAATTACGAACCCAACTAAAAAGTCCGGGTAAAATTACGAACCCAACTAAAACTCCGGGTAAAAAATACGAACAAAACAAAAAAGTCCGGGTAACATTTAGAACCCAACTAAAACTCCGGGTAAAAAAATACGAACCCAACTAAAACTCCGGGCAAAATACTAACCCAACTAAAAAGTCCGGGTAAAAAATACGAACCCAACTAAAACTCCGGATAAAATTACGAACCCAACTAAAACTCCGGGTAAAAATACGAACCCAACTAAAACTCCGGGTAAAATTACGAACCCAACTAAAACTCCGGGTATAATTACGAACCCAACTAAAACTCCGGGTAAAAATACGAACCCTACTAAAACTCCGGGTAAAAATACTAACCCAACTAAAAATTCCGGGTAAAAAATGCGAACCCAACTAAAACTCCGGGTAAAAAATACGAACCCAACTAAAACTCCGGGTAAAAAATACGAACACAACTAAAACTCCGGGTAAAAATACGAACCCAACTAAAACTCCGGGTAAAAAATACGAACCCAACTAAAACTCCGGGTAAAATTACCAACACAACTAAAACTCCGGGTAAAAATACGAACCCAACTAAAACTCCTTGTAAAAAATACGAATCCAACTAAAACTCCGGGTAAAAAATACGAACCCAACTAAAACTCCGGGTAAAATTACGAACCCAACTAAAACTCCGGGTAAAAATACGAACCCAACTAAAACTCCGGGTAAAAATACTTACCCAACTAAAAAGTCCGGGTAAAACTACGAACCCAACTAAAACTCCGGGTAAAAAATACGAACCCAACTAAAACTCCGGGTAAAATTACGAACCCAACTAAAACTCCGGGTAAAATTACGAACCCAACTAAAACTCCGGGTAAAATTACGAACCCAACTAAAAGTCCGGGTAAAAAATACGAACCCAACTAAAAAGTCCGGGTAAAATTACGAACCCAAGTAAAACTCCGGGTAAAATTACGAACCCAACTAAAACTCCGGGCAAAATTACGAACCCAACTAAAAAGTCCGGGTAAAATTACGAACCCAAATAAAAAGTCCGGGTAAAATTACGAACCCAACTAAAACTCCGGGTAAAATTACGAACTCAACTAAAACTCCGGGTAAAATAACGAACCCAACTAAAACTCCGGGTAAAAATACGAACCCAACTAAAAGTCCGGGTAAAAAATACGAACCCAACTAAAAAGTCCGGGTAAAATTACGAACCCAACTAAAACTCCGGGTAAAATTACGAACCCAACTAAAACTCCGGGTAAAATTACGAACCCAACTAAAACTCCGAGTAAAATTACGAACCCAACTAAAACTCCGGGTATAATTACGAACCCAACTAAAAAGTCCGGGTAAAATTACGAACCCAACTAAAACTCCGGGTAAAAAATACGAACCAAACAAAAAAGTCCGGGTAAAATTACGAACCCAACTAAAACTCCGGGTAAAATTACGAACCCAACTAAAACTCCGGGTAAAATTACGAACCCAACTAAAAAGTCCGGGTAAAATTACGAACCCAACTAAAACTCCGGGTAAAAAATACGAACCAAACAAAAAAGTCCGGGTAACATTTAGAACCCAACTAAAACTCCGGGTAAAAAAATACGAACCCAACTAAAACTCCGGGCAAAATACTAACCCAACTAAAAAGTCCGGGTAAAAAATACGAACCCAACTAAAACTCCGGATAAAATTACGAACCCAACTAAAACTCCGGGTAAAAATACGAACCCAACTAAAACTCCGGGTAAAATTACGAACCCAACTAAAACTCCGGGTATAATTACGAACCCAACTAAAACTCCGGGTAAAAATACGAACCCTACTAAAACTCCGGGTAAAAATACTAACCCAACTAAAAATTCCGGGTAAAAAATGCGAACCCAACTAAAACTCCGGGTAAAAAATACGAACCCAACTAAAACTCCGGGTAAAAAATACGAACACAACTAAAACTCCGGGTAAAAATACGAACCCAACTAAAACTCCGGGTAAAAAATACGAACCCAACTAAAACTCCGGGTAAAATTACCAACACAACTAAAACTCCGGGTAAAAATACGAACCCAACTAAAACTCCTTGTAAAAAATACGAATCCAACTAAAACTCCGGGTAAAAAATACGAACCCAACTAAAACTCCGGGTAAAATTACGAACCCAACTAAAACTCCGGGTAAAAATACGAACCCAACTAAAACTCCGGGTAAAAATACTTACCCAACTAAAAAGTCCGGGTAAAACTACGAACCCAACTAAAACTCCGGGTAAAAAATACGAACCCAACTAAAACTCCGGGTAAAATTACGAACCCAACTAAAACTCCGGGTAAAAATATGAACCCAACTAAAACTCCGGGTAAAAATACTTACCCAACTAAAAAGTCCGGGTAAAACTACGAACCCAACTAAAACTCCGGGTAAAAAATACGAACCCAACTAAAATGTCCGGGTAAAAAATACGAACCCAACTAAAACTATGGGTAAAATTACGAACCCAACTAAAACTCCGGGTAAAAATACGAACCCAACTAAAACTCCGGGTAAAAATACTAACCCCAACTAAAAAGTCCGGGTAAAAAATACGAACCCAACTAAAACTCCGGGTAAAATTACGAACCCAACTAAAACTCCGGGTAAAATTACGAACCCAACTAAAACTCCGGGTAAAATTACGAACCCAACTAAAAGTCCGGGTAAAAAATACGAACCCAACTAAAAAGTCCGGGTAAAATTACGAACCCAAGTAAAACTCCGGGTAAAATTACGAACCCAACTAAAACTCCGGGCAAAATTACGAACCCAACTAAAAAGTCCGGGTAAAATTACGAACCCAAATAAAAAGTCCGGGTAAAATTACGAACCCAACTAAAACTCCGGGTAAAAAATACGAACCAAACAAAAAAGTCCGGGTAAAATTACGAACCCAACTAAACCTCCGGGTAAAATTACGAACCCAACTAAAACTCCGGGTAAAATTACGAACCCAACTAAAAAGTCCGGGTAAAATTACGAACCCAACTAAAACTCCGGGTAAAAATTACGAACCAAACAAAAAAGTCCGGGTAACATTTAGAACCCAACTAAAACTCCGGGTAAAAAAATACGAACCCAACTAAAACTCCGGGCAAAATACTAACCCAACTAAAAAGTCCGGGTAAAAAATACGAACCCAACTAAAACTCCGGATAAAATTACGAACCCAACTAAAACTCCGGGTAAAAATACGAACCCAACTAAAACTCCGGGTAAAATTACGAACCCAACTAAAACTCCGGGTATAATTACGAACCCAACTAAAACTCCGGGTAAAAATACGAACCCTACTAAAACTCCGGGTAAAAATACTAACCCAACTAAAAATTCCGGGTAAAAAATGCGAACCCAACTAAAACTCCGGGTAAAAAATACGAACCCAACTAAAACTCCGGGTAAAAAATACGAACACAACTAAAACTCCGGGTAAAAATACGAACCCAACTAAAACTCCGGGTAAAAAATACGAACCCAACTAAAACTCCGGGTAAAATTACCAACACAACTAAAACTCCGGGTAAAAATACGAACCCAACTAAAACTCCTTGTAAAAAATACGAATCCAACTAAAACTCCGGGTAAAAAATACGAACCCAACTAAAACTCCGGGTAAAATTACGAACCCAACTAAAACTCCGGGTAAAAATACGAACCCAACTAAAACTCCGGGTAAAAATACTTACCCAACTAAAAAGTCCGGGTAAAACTACGAACCCAACTAAAACTCCGGGTAAAAAATACGAACCCAACTAAAACTCCGGGTAAAAAGTACGAACCCAACTAAAACTCCGGGTAAAAAATGCTAACCCAACTAAAATGTCCGGGTAAAAAATACGAACCCAACTAAAACTATGGGTAAAATTACGAACCCAACTAAAACTCCGGGTAAAAATACGAACCCAACTAAAACTCCGGTTAAAAATACTAACCCCAACTAAAAAGTCCGGGTAAAAAATACGAACCCAACTAAAACTCCGGGTAAAATTACGAACCCAACTAAAACTCCGGGTAAAATTACGAACCCAACTAAAACTCCGGGTAAAATTACGAACCCAACTAAAAGTCCGGGTAAAAAATACGAACCCAACTAAAAAGTCCGGGTAAAATTACGAACCCAAGTAAAACTCCGGGTAAAATTACGAACCCAACTAAAACTCCGGGCAAAATTACGAACCCAACTAAAAAGTCCGGGTAAAATTACGAACCCAAATAAAAAGTCCGGGTAAAAAATACGAACCCAACTAAAAAGTCCGGGTAAAATTACGAACCCAAGTAAAACTCCGGGTAAAATTACGAACCCAACTAAAACTCCGGGCAAAATTACGAACCCAACTAAAACTCCGGGTAAAATTACGAACTCAACTAAAACTCCGGGTAAAATTACGAACCCAACTAAAACTCCGGGTAAAAATACGAACCCAACTAAAAGTCCGGGTAAAAAATACGAACCCAACTAA
Source organism: Melinopterus prodromus (assembly GCA_964023965.1). NCBI lineage: Eukaryota > Metazoa > Arthropoda > Insecta > Coleoptera > Scarabaeidae > Melinopterus > Melinopterus prodromus. Next base: position 94,167 of record CAXIES010000050.1, read on the forward strand.
AAAGTCCGGGTAAAATTACGAACCCAACTAAAACTCCGGGTAAAATTACGAACCCAACTAAAACTCCGGGTAAAATTACGAACCCAACTAAAACTCCGAGTAAAATTACGAACCCAACTAAAACTCCGGGTATAATTACGAACCCAACTAAAAAGTCCGGGTAAAATTACGAACCCAACTAAAACTCCGGGTAAAAAATACGAACCAAACAAAAAAGTCCGGGTAAAATTACGAACCCAACTAAAACTCCGGGTAAAATTACGAACCCAACTAAAACTCCGGGTAAAATTACGAACCCAACTAAAAAGTCCGGGTAAAATTACGAACCCAACTAAAACTCCGGGTAAAAAATACGAACCAAACAAAAAAGTCCGGGTAACATTTAGAACCCAACTAAAACTCCGGGTAAAAAAATACGAACCCAACTAAAACTCCGGGCAAAATACTAACCCAACTAAAAAGTCCGGGTAAAAAATACGAACCCAACTAAAACTCCGGATAAAATTACGAACCCAACTAAAACTCCGGGTAAAAATACGAACCCAACTAAAACTCCGGGTAAAATTACGAACCCAACTAAAACTCCGGGTATAATTACGAACCCAACTAAAACTCCGGGTAAAAATACGAACCCTACTAAAACTCCGGGTAAAAATACTAACCCAACTAAAAATTCCGGGTAAAAAATGCGAACCCAACTAAAACTCCGGGTAAAAAATACGAACCCAACTAAAACTCCGGGTAAAAAATACGAACACAACTAAAACTCCGGGTAAAAATACGAACCCAACTAAAACTCCGGGTAAAAAATACGAACCCAACTAAAACTCCGGGTAAAATTACCAACACAACTAAAACTCCGGGTAAAAATACGAACCCAACTAAAACTCCTTGTAAAAAATACGAATCCAACTAAAACTCCGGGTAAAAAATACGAACCCAACTAAAACTCCGGGTAAAATTACGAACCCAACTAAAACTCCGGGTAAAAATACGAACCCAACTAAAACTCCGGGTAAAAATACTTACCCAACTAAAAAGTCCGGGTAAAACTACGAACCCAACTAAAACTCCGGGTAAAAAATACGAACCCAACTAAAACTCCGGGTAAAAAGTACGAACCCAACTAAAACTCCGGGTAAAAAATGCTAACCCAACTAAAATGTACGGGTAAAAAATACGAACCCAACTAAAACTATGGGTAAAATTACGAACCCAACTAAAACTCCGGGTAAAAATACGAACCCAACTAAAACTCCGGGTAAAAATACTAACCCCAACTAAAAAGTCCGGGTAAAAAATACGAACCCAACTAAAACTCCGGGTAAAATTACGAACCCAACTAAAACTCCGGGTAAAATTACGAACCCAACTAAAACTCCGGGTAAAATTACGAACCCAACTAAAAGTCCGGGTAAAAAATACGAACCCAACTAAAAAGTCCGGGTAAAATTACGAACCCAAGTAAAACTCCGGGAAAAATTACGAACCCAACTAAAACTCCGGGCAAAATTACGAACCCAACTAAAAAGTCCGGGTAAAATTACGAACCCAAATAAAAAGTCCGGGTAAAATTACGAACCCAGCTAAAACTCCGGGTAAAATTACGAACTCAACTAAAACTCCGGGTAAAATTACGAACCCAACTAAAACTCCGGGTAAAAATACGAACCCAACTAAAAGTCCGGGTAAAAAATACGAACCCAACTAAAAAGTCCGGTTAAAATTACGAACCCAACTAAAACTCCGGGTAAAATTACGAACCCAACTAAAACTCCGGGTAAAATTACGAACCCAACTAAAACTCCGGGTAAAATTACGAACCCAACTAAAACTCCGGGTATAATTACGAACCCAACTAAAAAGTCCGGGTAAAATTACGAACCCAACTAAAACTCCGGGTAAAAAATACGAACCAAACAAAAAAGTCCGGGTAACATTTAGAACCCAACTAAAACTCCGGGTAAAAAAATACGAACCCAACTAAAACTCCGGGCAAAATACTAACCCAACTAAAAAGTCCGGGTAAAAAATACGAACCCAACTAAAACTCCGGATAAAATTACGAACCCAACTAAAACTCCGGGTAAAAATACGAACCCAACTAAAACTCCCTGTAAAAATACGAAGCCAACTAACACTCCGGGTAAAATTACGAACCCAACTAAAACTCCGGGTAAAATTACGAACCCAACTAAAAGTCCGGGTAAAAAATACGAACCCAACTAAAAAGTTCGGGTAAAATTACGAACCCAAGTAAAACTCCGGGTAAAATTACGAACCCAACTAAAACTCCGGGTAAAATTACGAACCCAACTAAAAAGTCCGGGTAAAATTACGAACCCAAATAAAAAGTCCGGGTAAAATTACGAACCCAACTAAAACTCCGGGTAAAATTACCAACTCAACTAAAACTCCGGGTAAAATTACGAACCCAACTAAAACTCCGGGTAAAATTACGAACCCAACTAAAAGTCCGGGTAAAAAATACGAACCCAACTAAAAAGTCCGGGTAAAATTACGAACCCAACTAAAACGCCGGGTAAAATTACGAACCCAACGAAAACTCCGGGTAAAATTACGAACCCAACTAAAACTCCGGGTAAAATTACGAACCCAACTAAAAAGTCCGGGTAAAAAATACGAACCCAACTAAAACTCCGGGTAAAATTACGAACCCAACTAAAACTCCGGGTAAAATTACGAACCCAACTAAAACTCCGGGTAAAATTACGAACCCAACTAAAAGTCCGGGTAAAAAATACGAACCCAACTAAAAAGTGCGGGTAAAATTACGAACCCAACTAAAACTCCGGGTAAAATTACAAACCCAACTAAAACTCCGGGTAAAATTACGAACCCAACTAAAACTCCGGGTAAAATTACGAACCCAACTAAAAGTCCGGGTAAAAAATACGAACCCAACAAAAAGTCCGGGTAAAATTACGAACCCAACTAAAACTCCGGGTAAAATTATGAACCCAACTAAAAGTCCGGGTAAAAAATTCGAATCCAACTAAAAAGTCCGGGTAAAATTACGAACCCAACTAAAACTCCGGGTAAAATTACGAACCCAACTAAAAAGTCCGGGTAAAATTACGAACCCAACTAAAAAGTCCGGGTAAAATTACGAACCCAACTAAAAAGTCCGGGTAAAATTACGAACCCAACTAAAACTCCGGGTAAAATTACGAACCCAACTAAAAGTCCGGGTAAAAAATACGAACCCAACTAAAAAGTCCGGGTAAAATTACGAACCCAACTAAAACTCCGGGTAAAATTACGAACCCAACTAAAACTCCGGGTAAAATTACGAACCCAAGTAAAACTCCGGGTAAAATTACGAACCCAAGTAAAACTCCGGGTAAAATTACGAACCCAACTAAAACTCCGGGTAAAATTACGAACCCAACTAAAACTCCGGGTAAAATTACGAACCCAACTAAAAGTCCGGGTAAAAAATACGAACCCAACTAAAAAGTTCGGGTAAAATTACGAACCCAACTAAAACTCCGGGTAAAATTACGAACCCAACTAAAAAGTCCGGGTAAAATTACGAACCCAAATAAAAAGTCCGGGTAAAATTACGAACCCAACTAAAACTCTGGGTAAAATTACCAACTCAACTAAAACTCCGGGTAAAATTACGAACCCAACTAAAACTCCGGGTAAAATTACGAACCCAACTAAAAGTCCGGGTAAAAAATACGAACCCAACTAAAAAGTCCGGGTAAAATTACGAACCCAACTAAAACTCCGGGTAAAATTACGAACCCAACTAAAACTCCGGGTAAAATTACGAACCCAACTAAAACTCCGGGTAAAATTACGAACCCAACTAAAAAGTCCGGGTAAAAAATACGAACCCAACTAAAACTCCGGCTAAAATTACGAACCCAACTAAAACTCCGGGTAAAAATACGAACCCAACTAAAACTCCTGGTAAAAATACGAACCCAACTAAAACTCCGGGTAAAAATACTAACCCAACTAAAAAGTCCGGGTAAAAAATACGAACCCAACTAAAACTCCGGGTAAAATTACGAACCCAACTAAAACTCCGGGTAAAAAATACGAACCCAACTAAAAAGTCCGGATAAAAAATAGAAATAGAAATAGAAATAGAAATTTATTTTAGCGCTCTGTACAGAGTAAGTCAAATTTAGCTACAAAATATTGGTATATAAACATTTATTCATTTCTGCTGCTTTGCGAATTCATCTAAACTGTAGGGAGCCGTGTTTATTAAATGTTCTTTGAGGGTGTTCCGGAAACCTCTGCTTGGCTTGGATTTCCATTCTGATGGGAGGCCATTGTAAATCCGTATAATTGTGTTTTGGTGGGCTGTTGTCGTTAGTCGGGAGAATTCTGGTCGCAGGTTGTTCCTATTTCTTGTTTCGTAGGTGTGTTGATCTGCTTGCTTTGGCATCTGGGGATGTGTTTTGTGGACATTACACAGGCATTTCAATACATAGACTGCGTGGACCGTTAGAATTCTATGTTGTTTAAACAGTGGCTTGGCGTGGCTTCCTGGGGATTCAGCCGTGAGGCAGCGTACGGCCCCTTTCTGTATCACGAGGATGGACCTGGTGTGTGGACTGTGACCCCATGTTTCAATCCCATATGATAGCCGTGAATGAAAAAGCGACATGTAGGCGACCCTGGCAGCTTGGTACCCTGCAGTTTTCTCTGTTCTTCGTATTGCGTAGGTAACCCTACTCAACATCCGCCCTAGTTTTTCTGTGTGCTCAAACCAGGTGAGACGAGCATCAATGTGAATTCCCAAGAATTTAACTGCTTTCCCCGGCTTTTCCCATCTGTCCATCTGGAAAGTCATTTGTTCCGTCTTTGCTTCGTTGAGTATCAGCGTATTTTCTGCGAACCATTCCTTTGCTTGCCTTAGGTGTTTTCTTGCTTCTGTCTGAAGGTCTTCATTTGTTGTGGCAATGGTGACTAGTGTGGTGTCGTCGGCGTATATTATTGTTGTGGCGTCAATTCTGGATGGCAGATCATTAATATATATTATAAAAAGAATCCCCCCCAGAAGACTCCCTTGCGGTACTCCTACGAATGACTCGTAGAATTTGCTTGGTTCCCCATTCACCGTCACCTGCTGCAATCTGTTTGTGAGATAAGATTTGATTATTTCTAGTGCAACTCCTCTCACTCCATATTGCTCCATTTTCTGTAATAGCGCATAGTGTGGCACAGAGTCAAAAGCCCGACTGAGGTCGCACATTTGCGCTTGACACTTGTTTTTGTCTTCTAGGGCCTTGGATACTGTTCCCATTAGGTGCTTCATCGCGTCTTCAGTGCATTTCCCTGGTTGATATGCATATTGGCCTTTAGTCAAAAGATTATTTTTGCTAAAGTGGTCTTGTAGTCGTGTCAGTAGAATTTGCTCCAGAATTTTAGAGATCGCTGGCAGGATTGCAATGGGGCGGTAGTTTTCGCAATTCCTTCTATCTCCCTTTTTGTAAATTGGTGTAATTCTTGCGAGTTTGAGTTTGTCCGGAAAGATGCCTTTCTCCATGGATCTATTGAAGATTATTGAAAGAGGGTGCGAGATGCTGGTGGCAGCCCATTTGAGTGCACGTGTGTTGATGCCATAGATGTCCTCGCTCTGCTTTGATTTGAGTGACAGGATAATATTTTCGATCTCTTTACCATCCGTTGGGTTCAGGAATACGGAGTTATTGCAGGTGTTGTTGCTTAGGATTGTTGTTGTTGTTGAGGTTGCGGGTTTGTTTGACATCCTTTCGTAGTGTTCTCTGAAGTGCTCACTGGTCGGAGTTTCTGGGTCGTTTATTTTCTTTTTTCTGCCTGTTTCTTCGTTTATTGCGCGCCATATGGTTTTGCTTTTGTCTTCTGCTTGCAGTATCATTTCGGAGTTTCTTGACCTGTGCTCCTCCTCTGCCATTCTGACATAGTGTTTTTCGTAGCTTTTCATGGCTATATGGGTGTTATCGTCTCCTTTGGCGTCGTGTAGTCTTCGCATAAATTTTAGGGTTTCTTGAGCTTGGGCCAGCTGCGGTGATATTCTGGTTCTTGTCGTGGACCGGGACTTTGCGACAGCAGGGAATGCTCTATTGTAGTGTTTAGTGAGTATGTGAATCAGTCTGTTCATCGCTTTGTTTGGGTTGTCTTCATCTGTTATTGTGGACCATCCTTGCTGTTGTAGTAATTGTTGGAACTCTCTTATTTTTCTAGGTGCATAGCTCCGACTCGTTGTTCGTTGTGCAGGTTGTGTGTTTAGACCTATCCGTAAGATTAATGCTTTATGATCGCCATAGTTCGGATCTATGAGTTCAGTTTCTACGTCTGACAGGTTTGTGAAAATATTGTCTATGCATGTTTTCGTGTCTTTTGTTATTCTTGTGGGTTCGTCGAACGTTGCTCTTAGACCATATGTTGTCATAAGGTTTGACAGTAGCCTTTTGTTTGTGCTCTCTATTTGGAAGTCAATGTTGAAATCACCCGCCAGAATGATTTTGGTGTTGTTATAATTCTTTGAAACTTTGGCGAGAGTGTTGTCCAAACTATGTAGAAAAGTTTCCACGTTTCCATTGGGGGATCGGTAAATACAAATTGCAATAATATTTTGTTTCGGTAGATAGACGCCAGCAAGTTCGCAATCTTTTTCAATTGAGTTCTTTTTAATGTGTTCTATTTCAATTGCTATTGTGTCGTTAAAGGTAAAGATGCAAGCTCCTCCATGTGAGTGTTCGGATCTACAGTAGCAGCTGGTTTTTTGTAACATTTGAGATTGTATATGTCCATGTTGTTTTCAGTTAACCAGTGCTCTGTGACGCATATTACATCTGCTTGCTTCAAGTCTGCGGTTAGTTGAAGCGCCCTGGTTTTGTTTGTTATGCTTTGTACGTTTGTTGCCATAATTGTTAGCACTTTTTTAGACGTCGAAATACTTTTCGGTGGGTTGAGATCTATAAAAAAGAAGCTCCGCTATGTTGTAAAAAGTCTCGGTGGATTTTGAAGTCGAATCTTCGGATCCCTACGTTTTCTGGCCAGAAATTTGGGTCATATAGTTCATCTTTCCTTGAAAACGGGGCAGTGACCACAAAGCGCTTGAGTTTGTCTGGATCTCCAGGTATTTCTTTGACCATGAAGGTTTCATTTTCAAAGTCTTTCTTTCCTTTTATGTAACCTTTTATTTTTTCGTCGGTGGCATTATTTTTTATCCTATATAAATATATCCAGACTTTTTTCTCGGCTCCAGTAAATTCTTCGTTTGTTGTTTTTGCAGTTCCCAGTCTCTTGCGCGCTTGATTTCTTTTTCTGCTTGTATAAGGATCCACCACCCAGTTTTCGTCTTCTATGTTTATTAGTTTATTTGCAATAATTTTCGTATTTTCTTCGTGTAGCGCTAGTTGCACTTGTTGTTTTGTGATTGGTTCTACTTGCGTGTTTCTATTCGGCTGACGTATGGTATTATAATCGGGGTGTTCCTTTGATTCGGTGGTGTTGATGTTACTTTGGCAATTAGCTTTTGGTGCTGGCTTCGGTAATATGTCACTTTGTTTGTTTAGGTTAGCAGAGGTTCGCTTCGCACAGGTTATGTCATGGTGCTGAGGTTCCTTTCGAGTAGTGTTATTAATTTTTGAGTACAATTCTTTAATGAGTGCATCTTTTGCTTTTATGGCTTGGTTTTTTGCTTCGATTTCTGAGTCTTTTGCTTCGATTAGGTTCTTATATAACTCTTCAATTTTTTTTACCATGTGGTCATTATTGTCTTGCACATTCACTCGTTCACAGCACTCAATTGCTGCACTATTTATTATTTTAGCATCCTTCCATGCTCTTTCTCTACATCCAGTGTGGTAGGCTCCACCACAGTTGACGCACACAACGGTACGAACCTAACTTAAGCCTCCGGGTAAAATTACGAACCCAACTAAAACTCCGGGTAAAATTACGAACCCAACTAAAACTCCGGGTAAAAAATACGAACCCAACTAAAACTCCGGGCAAAAATACTAACCCAACTAATAAGTCCGGGTAAAAAATACGAACCCAACTAAAACTCCGGATAAAATTACGAACCCATCTAAAACTCCGGGTAAAAATACGAACCCAACTAAAACTCCGGGTAAAAATACTAACCCAACTAAAAAGTCCGGGTTAAAAATACGAACCCAACTAAAACTCCGGGTAAAATTACGAACCCAACTAAAACTCCGGGTAAAATTACGAACCCAAGTAAAACTCCGGGTAAAATTACGAACCCAACTAAAACTCCGGGTAAAATTACAAACCCAACTAAAACTCCGGGTAAAATTACGAACCCAACTAAAAGTCCGGGTAAAAAATACGAACCCTACTAAAAAGTTCGGGTAAAATTACGAACAAAAGTAAAACTCCGGGTAAAATTACGAACCCAACTAAAACTCCAGGTAAAATTACAAACCCAACTAAAAAGTCCGGGTAAAAGTACGAACCCAAATAAAAAGTCCGGGTAAAATTACGAACCCAACTAAAACTCCGGGTAAAATTACCAACTCAACTAAAACTCCGGGTAAAAAGTACGAACCCAACTAAAACTCCGGGTAAAAAATGCTAACCCAACTAAAACTCCGGGTAAAATTACGAACCCAACTAAAACTCCGGGTAAAATTACGAACCCAACTAAAAGTCCGGGTAACTCAAGACTCCGGGTAAAATTACGAACCCAACTAAAACTCCGGGTAAAATTACGAACCCAACTAAAACTCCGGGTAAAATTACGAACCCAACTAAAAGTCCGGGTAAAAAATACGAACCCAACTAAAAAGTCCGGGTAAAATTACGAACCCAACTAAAACTCCGGGTAAAATTATGAACCCAACTAAAAGTCCGGGTAAAAAATTCGAATCCAACTAAAAAGTCCGGCTAAAATTACGAACCCAACTAAAACTCCGGGTAAAATTACGATCCCAACTAAAAAGTCCGGGTAAAATTACGAACCCAACTAAAAAGTCCGGGTAAAATTACGAACCCAACTAAAAAGTCCGGGTAAAATTACGAACCCAACTAAAACTCCGGGTAAAATTACGAACCCAACTAAAAGTCCGGGTAAAAAATACGAACCCAACTAAAAAGTCCGGGTAAAATTACGAACCCAACTAAAACTCCGGGTAAAATTACGAACCCAACTAAAACTCCGGGTAAAATTACGAACCCAAGTAAAACTCCGGGTAAAATTACGAACCCAAGTAAAACTCCGGGTAAAATTACGAACCCAACTAAAACTCCGGGTAAAATTACGAACCCAACTAAAACTCCGGGTAAAATTACGAACCCAACTAAAACTCCGGGTAAAATTACGAACCCAACTAAAAAGTCCGGGTAAAATTACGAACCCAACTAAAAAGTCCGGGTTAAAAATACGAACCCAACTAAAACTCCGGGTAAAATTACGAACCCAACTAAAACTCCGGGTAAAATTACGAACCCAAGTAAAACTCCGGGTAAAATTACGAACCCAACTAAAACTCCGGGTAAAATTACGAACCCAACTAAAACTCCGGGTAAAATTACGAACCCAACTAAAAGTCCGGGTAAAAAATACGAACCCTACTAAAAAGTTCGGGTAAAATTACGAACAAAAGTAAAACTCCGGGTAAAATTACGAACCCAACTAAAACTCCAGGTAAAATTACGAACCCAACTAAAAAGTCCGGGTAAAATTACGAACCCAAATAAAAAGTCCGGGTAAAATTACGAACCCAACTAAAACTCCGGGTAAAATTACCAACTCAACTAAAACTCCGGGTAAAAAGTACGAACCCAACTAAAACTCCGGGTAAAAAATGATAACCCAACTAAAACTCCGGGTAAAATTACAAACCCAACTAAAACTCCGGGTAAAATTACGAACCCAACTAAAAGTCCGGGTAAAAATACGAACCCAACTAAAAAGTCCGGGTAACTCAAGACTCCGGGTAAAATTACGAACCCAACTAAAACTCCGGGTAAAATTACGAACCCAACTAAAACTCCGGGTAAAATTACGAACCCAACTAAAAGTCCGGGTAAAAAATACGAACCCAACTAAAAAGTCCGGGTAAATTTACGAACCCAACTAAAACTCCGGGTAAAATTATGAACCCAACTAAAAGTCCGGGTAAAAAATTCGAATCCAACTAAAAAGTCCGGGTAAAATTACGAACCCAACTAAAACTCCGGGTAAAATTACGATCCCAACTAAAAAGTCCGGGTAAAATTACGAACCCAACTAAAAAGTCCGGGTAAAATTACGAACCCAACTAAAAAGTCCGGGTAAAATTACGAACCCAACTAAAACTCCGGGTAAAATTACGAACCCAACTAAAAGTCCGGGTAAAAAATACGAACCCAACTAAAAAGTCCGGGTAAAATTACGAACCCAACTAAAACTCCGGGTAAAATTACGAACCCAACTAAAACTCCGGGTAAAATTACGAACCCAAGTAAAACTCCGGGTAAAATTACGAACCCAAGTAAAACTCCGGGTAAAATTACGAACCCAACTAAAACTCCGGGTAAAATTACGAACCCAACTAAAACTCCGGGTAAAATTACGAACCCAACTAAAAGTCCGGGTAAAAAATACGAACCCAACTAAAAAGTTCGGGTAAAATTACGAACCCAAGTAAAACTCCGGGTAAAATTACGAACCCAACTAAAACTCCAGGTAAAATTACGAACCCAACTAAAAAGTCCGGGTAAAATTACGAACCCAAATAAAAAGTCCGGGTAAAATTACGAACCCAACTAAAACTCCGGATAAAATTACCAACTCAACTAAAACTCCGGGTAAAAATACGAACCCAACTAAAACTCCGGGTAAAAATACTAACCCAACTAAAAATTCCGGGTAAAAAATGCGAACCCAACTAAAACTCCGGGTAAAAAATACGAACCCAACTAAAACTCCGGGTAAAAAATACGAACACAACTAAAACTCCGGGTAAAAATACGAACCCAACTAAAACTCCGGGTAAAAAATACGAACCCAACTAAAACTCCGGGTAAAATTACCAACACAACTAAAACTCCGGGTAAAAATACGAACCCAACTAAAACTCCTTGTAAAAAATACGAATCCAACTAAAACTCCGGGTAAAAAATACGAACCCAACTAAAACTCCGGGTAAAATTACGAACCCAACTAAAACTCCGGGTAAAAATACGAACCCAACTAAAACTCCGGGTAAAAATACTTACCCAACTAAAAAGTCCGGGTAAAACTACGAACCCAACTAAAACTCCGGGTAAAAAATACGAATCCAACTTAAACTCCGGGTAAAAAATACGAACCCAACTAAAACTCCGGGTAAAATTACGAACCCAACTAAAACTCCGGGTAAAAATACGAACCCTACTAAAACTCCGGGTAAAAATACTAACCCAACTAAAAATTCCGGGTAAAAAATGCGAACCCAACTAAAACTCCGGGTAAAAAATACGAACCCAACTAAAACTCCGGGTAAAAAATATGAACACAACTAAAACTCCGGGTAAAAATACGAACCCAACTAAAACTCCGGGTAAAAAATACGAACCCAACTAAACCTCCGGGTAAAATTACCAACACAACTAAAACTCCGGGTAAAAATTCGAACCCAACTAAAACTCCTTGTAAAAAATACGAATCCAACTAAAACTCCGGGTAAAAAATACGAACCCAACTAAAACTCCGGGTAAAATTACGAACCCAACTAAAACTCCGGGTAAAAATACGAACCCAACTAAAACTCCGGGTAAAAATACTTACCCAACTAAAAAGTCCGGGTAAAACTACGAACCCAACTAAAACTCCGGGTAAAAAATACGAACCCAACTAAAACTCCGGGTAAAAAGTACGAACCCAACTAAAACTCCGGGTAAAAAATGCTAACCCAACTAAAATGTCCGGGTAAAAAATACGAACCCAACTAAAACTATGGGTAAAATTACGAACCCAACTAAAACTCCGGGTAAAAATACGAACCCAACTAAAACTCCGGGTAAAAATACTAACCCCAACTAAAAAGTCCGGGTAAAAAATACGAACCCAACTAAAACTCCGGGTAAAATTACGAACCCAACTAAAACTCCGGGTAAAATTACGAACCCAACTAAAACTCCGGGTAAAATTACGAACCCAACTAAAAGTCCGGGTAAAAAATACGAACCCAACTAAAAAGTCCGGGTAAAATTACGAACCCAAGTAAAACTCCGGGTAAAATTACGAACCCATCTAAAACTCCGGGCAAAATTACGAACCCAACTAAAAAGTCCGGGTAAAATTACGAACCCAAATAAAAAGTCCGGGTAAAATTACGAACCCAACTAAAACTCCGGGTAAAATTACGAACTCAACTAAAACTCCGGGTAAAATTACGAACCCAACTAAAACTCCGGGTAAAAATACGAACCCAACTAAAAGTCCGGGTAAAAAATACGAACCCAACTAAAAAGTCCGGGTAAAATTACGAACCCAACTAAAACTCCGGGTAAAATTACGAACCCAACTAAAACTCCGGGTAAAATTACGAACCCAACTAAAACTCCGGGTATAATTACGAACCCAACTAAAAAGTCCGGGTAAAATTACGAACCCAACTAAAACTACGGGTAAAAAATACGAACCAAACAAAAAAGTCCGGGTAAAATTACGAACCCAACTAAAACTCCGGGTAAAATTACGAACCCAACTAAAAGTCCGGGTAAAATTACGAACCCAACTAAAAAGTCCGGGTAAAATTACGAACCCAACTAAAACTCCGGGTAAAAAATACGAACCAAACAAAAAAGTCCGGGTAACATTTAGAACCCAACTAAAACTCCGGGTAAAAAAATACGAACCCAACTAAAACTCCGGGCAAAATACTAACCCAACTAAAAAGTCCGCGTAAAAAATACGAACCCAACTAAAACTCCGGATAAAATTACGAACCCAACTAAAACTCCGGGTAAAAATACGAACCCAACTAAAACTCCGGGTAAAAATACGAACCCAACAAAAACTCCGGGTAAAAAATACGAACCCAACTAAAACTCCGGGTAAAATTAACAACACAACTAAAACTCCGGGTAAAAATACGAACCCAACTAAAACTCCTTGTAAAAAATACGAATCCAACTTAAACTCCGGGTAAAAAATACGAACCCAACTAAAACTCCGGGTAAAATTACGAACCCAACTAAAACTCCGGGTAAAAATACGAACCCTACTAAAGCTCCGGGTAAAAATACTAACCCAACTAAAAATTCCGGGTAAAAAATGCGAACCCAACTAAAACTCCGGGTAAAAAATACGAACCCAACTAAAACTCCGTGTAAAAAATACGAACACAACTAAAACTCCGGGTAAAAATACGAACCCAACTAAAACTCCGGGTAAAAAATACGAACCCAACTAAAACTCCGGGTAAAATTACCAACACAACTAAAACTCCGGGTAAAAATACGAACCCAACTAAAACTCCTTGTAAAAAATACGAATCCAACTAAAACTCCGGGTAAAAAATACGAACCCAACTAAAACTCCGGGTAAAATTACGAACCCAACTAAAACTCCGGGTAAAAATACGAACCCAACTAAAACTCCGGGTAAAAATACTTACCCAACTAAAAAGTCCGGGTAAAACTACGACCCCAACTAAAACTCCGGGTAAAAAATACGAACCCAACTAAAACTCCGGGTAAAAAGTACGAACCCAACTAAAACTCCGGGTAAAAAATGCTAACCCAACTAAAATGTCCGGGTAAAAAATACGAACCCAACTAAAACTATGGGTAAAATTACGAACCCAACTAAAACTCCGGGTAAAAATACGAACCCAACTAAAACTCCGGGTAAAAATACTAACCCCAACTAAAAAGTCCGGGTAAAAAATACGAACCCAACTAAAACTCCGGGTAAAATTACGAACCCAACTAAAACTCCGGGTAAAATTACGAACCCAACTAAAACTCCGGGTAAAATTACGAACCCAACTAAAAGTCCGGGTAAAAAATACGAACCCAACTAAAAAGTCCGTGTAAAATTACGAACCCAAGTAAAACTCCGGGTAAAATTACGAACCCAACTAAAACTCCGGGCAAAATTACGAACCCAACTAAAAAGTCCGGGTAAAATTACGAACCCAAATAAAAAGTCCGGGTAAAATTACGAACCCAACTAAAACTCCGGGTAAAATTACGAACTCAACTAAAACTCCGGGTAAAATTACGAACCCAACTAAAACTCCGGGTAAAAATACGAACCCAACTAAAAGTCCGGGTAAAAAATACGAACCCAACTAAAAAGTCCGGGTAAAATTACGAACCCAACTAAAACTCCGGGTAAAATTACGAACCCAACTAAAACTCCGGGTAAAATTACGAACCCAACTAAAACTCCGAGTAAAATTACGAACCCAACTAAAACTCCGGGTATAATTACGAACCCAACTAAAAAGTCCGGGTAAAATTACGAACCCAACTAAAACTCCGGGTAAAAAATACGAACCAAACAAAAAAGTCCGGGTAAAATTACGAACCCAACTAAAACTCCGGGTAAAATTACGAACCCAACTAAAACTCCGGGTAAAATTACGAACCCAACTAAAAAGTCCGGGTAAAATTACGAACCCAACTAAAACTCCGGGTAAAAAATACGAACCAAACAAAAAAGTCCGGGTAACATTTAGAACCCAACTAAAACTCCGGGTAAAAAAATACGAACCCAACTAAAACTCCGGGCAAAATACTAACCCAACTAAAAAGTCCGGGTAAAAAATACGAACCCAACTAAAACTCCGGATAAAATTACGAACCCAACTAAAACTCCGGGTAAAAATACGAACCCAACTAAAACTCCGGGTAAAATTACGAACCCAACTAAAACTCCGGGTATAATTACGAACCCAACTAAAACTCCGGGTAAAAATACGAACCCTACTAAAACTCCGGGTAAAAATACTAACCCAACTAAAAATTCCGGGTAAAAAATGCGAACCCAACTAAAACTCCGGGTAAAAAATACGAACCCAACTAAAACTCCGGGTAAAAAATACGAACACAACTAAAACTCCGGGTAAAAATACGAACCCAACTAAAACTCCGGGTAAAAAATACGAATCCAACTAAAACTCCGGGTAAAATTACCAACACAACTAAAACTCCGGGTAAAAATACGAACCCAACTAAAACTCCTTGTAAAAAATACGAATCCAACTAAAACTCCGGGTAAAAAATACGAACCCAACTAAAACTCCGGGTAAAATTACGAACCCAACTAAAACTCCGGGTAAAAATACGAACCCAACTAAAACTCCGGGTAAAAATACTTACCCAACTAAAAAGTCCGGGTAAAACTACGAACCCAACTAAAACTCCGGGTAAAAAATACGAACCCAACTAAAACTCCGGGTAAAAAGTACGAACCCAACTAAAACTCCGGGTAAAAAATGCTAACCCAACTAAAATGTCCGGGTAAAAAATACGAACCCAACTAAAACTATGGGTAAAATTACGAACCCATCTAAAACTCCGGGCAAAATTACGAACCCAACTAAAAAGTCCGGGTAAAATTACGAACCCAAATAAAAAGTCCGGGTAAAATTACGAACCCAACTAAAACTCCGGGTAAAATTACGAACTCAACTAAAACTCCGGGTAAAAATACGAACCCAACTAAAACTCCGGGTAAAATTACGAACCCAACTAAAACTCCGGGTATAATTACGAACCCAACTAAAACTCCGGGTAAAAATACGAACCCTACTAAAACTCCGGGTAAAAATACTAACCCAACTAAAAATTCCGGGTAAAAAATGCGAACCCAACTAAAACTCCGGGTAAAAAATACGAACCCAACTAAAACTCCGGGTAAAAAATACGAACACAACTAAAACTCCGGGTAAAAATACGAACCCAACTAAAACTCCGGGTAAAAAATACGAACCCAACTAAAACTCCGGGTAAAATTACCAACACAACTAAAACTCCGGGTAAAAATACGAACCCAACTAAAACTCCTTGTAAAAAATACGAATCCAACTAAAACTCCGGGTAAAAAATACGAACCCAACTAAAACTCCGGGTAAAATTACGAACCCAACTAAAACTCCGGGTAAAAATACGAACCCAACTAAAACTCCGGGTAAAAATACTTACCCAACTAAAAAGTCCGGGTAAAACTACGAACCCAACTAAAACTCCGGGTAAAAAATACGAATCCAACTTAAACTCCGGGTAAAAAATACGAACCCAACTAAAACTCCGGGTAAAATTACGAACCCAACTAAAACTCCGGGTAAAAATACGAACCCTACTAAAACTCCGGGTAAAAATACTAACCCAACTAAAAATTCCGGGTAAAAAATGCGAACCCAACTAAAACTCCGGGTAAAAAATACGAACCCAACTAAAACTCCGGGTAAAAAATACGAACACAACTAAAACTCCGGGTAAAAATACGAACCCAACTAAAACTCCGGGTAAAAAATACGAACCCAACTAAAACTCCGGGTAAAATTACCAACACAACTAAAACTCCGGGTAAAAATTCGAACCCAACTAAAACTCCTTGTAAAAAATACGAATCCAACTAAAACTCCGGGTAAAAAATACGAACCCAACTAAAACTCCGGGTAAAATTACGAACCCAACTAAAACTCCGGGTAAAAATACGAACCCAACTAAAACTCCGGGTAAAAATACTTACCCAACTAAAAAGTCCGGGTAAAACTACGAACCCAACTAAAACTCCGGGTAAAAAATACGAACCCAACTAAAACTCCGGGTAAAAAGTACGAACCCAACTAAAACTCCGGGTAAAAAATGCTAACCCAACTAAAATGTCCGGGTAAAAAATACGAACCCAACTAAAACTATGGGTAAAATTACGAACCCAACTAAAACTCCGGGTAAAAATACGAACCCAACTAAAACTCCGGGTAAAAATACTAACCCCAACTAAAAAGTCCGGGTAAAAAATACGAACCCAACTAAAACTCCGGGTAAAATTACGAACCCAACTAAAACTCCGGGTAAAATTACGAACCCAACTAAAACTCCGGGTAAAATTACGAACCCAACTAAAAGTCCGGGTAAAAAATACGAACCCAACTAAAAAGTCCGGGTAAAATTACGAACCCAAGTAAAACTCCGGGTAAAATTACGAACCCATCTAAAACTCCGGGCAAAATTACGAACCCAACTAAAAAGTCCGGGTAAAATTACGAACCCAAATAAAAAGTCCGGGTAAAATTACGAACCCAACTAAAACTCCGGGTAAAATTACGAACTCAACTAAAACTCCGGGTAAAATTACGAACCCAACTAAAACTCCGGGTAAAAATACGAACCCAACTAAAAGTCCGGGTAAAAAATACGAACCCAACTAAAAAGTCCGGGTAAAATTACGAACCCAACTAAAACTCCGGGTAAAATTACGAACCCAACTAAAACTCCGGGTAAAATTACGAACCCAACTAAAACTCCGGGTAAAATTACGAACCCAACTAAAACTCCGGGTATAATTACGAACCCAACTAAAAAGTCCGGGTAAAATTACGAACCCAACTAAAACTACGGGTAAAAAATACGAACCAAACAAAAAAGTCCGGGTAAAATTACGAACCCAACTAAAACTCCGGGTAAAATTACGAACCCAACTAAAAGTCCGGGTAAAATTACGAACCCAACTAAAAAGTCCGGGTAAAATTACGAACCCAACTAAAACTCCGGGTAAAAAATACGAACCAAACAAAAAAGTCCGGGTAACATTTAGAACCCAACTAAAACTCCGGGTAAAAAAATACGAACCCAACTAAAACTCCGGGCAAAATACTAACCTAACTAAAAAGTCCGGGTAAAAAATACGAACCCAACTAAAACTCCGGATAAAATTACGAACCCAACTAAAACTCCGGGTAAAAATACGAACCCAACTAAAACTCCGGGTAAAAATACGAACCCAACAAAAACTCCGGGTAAAAAATACGAACCCAACTAAAACTCCGGGTAAAATTACCAACACAACTAAAACTCCGGGTAAAAATACGAACCCAACTAAAACTCCTTGTAAAAAATACGAATCCAACTAAAACTCCGGGTAAAAAATACGAACCCAACTAAAACTCCGGGTAAAATTACGAACCCAACTAAAACTCCGGGTAAAAATACGAACCCAACTAAAACTCCGGGTAAAAATACTTACCCAACTAAAAAGTCCGGGTAAAACTACGAACCCAACTAAAACTCCGGGTAAAAAATACGAACCCAACTAAAACTCCGGGTAAAAAGTACGAACCCAACTAAAACTCCGGGTAAAAAATGCTAACCCAACTAAAATGTCCGGGTAAAAAATACGAACCCAACTAAAACTATGGGTAAAATTACGAACCCATCTAAAACTCCGGGCAAAATTACGAACCCAACTAAAAAGTCCGGGTAAAATTACGAACCCAAATAAAAAGTCCGGGTAAAATTACGAACCCAACTAAAACTCCGGGTAAAATTACGAACTCAACTAAAACTCCGGGTAAAAATACGAACCCAACTAAAACTCCGGGTAAAATTACGAACCCAACTAAAACTCCGGGTATAATTACGAACCCAACTAAAACTCCGGGTAAAAATACGAACCCTACTAAAACTCCGGGTAAAAATACTAACCCAACTAAAAATTCCGGGTAAAAAATGCGAACCCAACTAAAACTCCGGGTAAAAAATACGAACCCAACTAAAACTCCGGGTAAAAAATACGAACACAACTAAAACTCCGGGTAAAAATACGAACCCAACTAAAACTCCGGGTAAAAAATACGAACCCAACTAAAACTCCGGGTAAAATTACCAACACAACTAAAACTCCGGGTAAAAATACGAACCCAACTAAAACTCCTTGTAAAAAATACGAATCCAACTAAAACTCCGGGTAAAAAATACGAACCCAACTAAAACTCCGGGTAAAATTACGAACCCAACTAAAACTCCGGGTAAAAATACGAACCCAACTAAAACTCCGGGTAAAAATACTTACCCAACTAAAAAGTCCGGGTAAAACTACGAACCCAACTAAAACTCCGGGTAAAAAATACGAATCCAACTTAAACTCCGGGTAAAAAATACGAACCCAACTAAAACTCCGGGTAAAATTACGAACCCAACTAAAACTCCGGGTAAAAATACGAACCCTACTAAAACTCCGGGTAAAAATACTAACCCAACTAAAAATTCCGGGTAAAAAATGCGAACCCAACTAAAACTCCGGGTAAAAAATACGAACCCAACTAAAACTCCGGGTAAAAAATACGAACACAACTAAAACTCCGGGTAAAAATACGAACCCAACTAAAACTCCGGGTAAAAAATACGAACCCAACTAAAACTCCGGGTAAAATTACCAACACAACTAAAACTCCGGGTAAAAATTCGAACCCAACTAAAACTCCTTGTAAAAAATACGAATCCAACTAAAACTCCGGGTAAAAAATACGAACCCAACTAAAACTCCGGGTAAAATTACGAACCCAACTAAAACTCCGGGTAAAAATACGAACCCAACTAAAACTCCGGGTAAAAATACTTACCCAACTAAAAAGTCCGGGTAAAACTACGAACCCAACTAAAACTCCGGGTAAAAAATACGAACCCAACTAAAACTCCGGGTAAAAAGTACGAACCCAACTAAAACTCCGGGTAAAAAATGCTAACCCAACTAAAATGTCCGGGTAAAAAATACGAACCCAACTAAAACTATGGGTAAAATTACGAACCCAACTAAAACTCCGGGTAAAAATACGAACCCAACTAAAACTCCGGGTAAAAATACTAACCCCAACTAAAAAGTCCGGGTAAAAAATACGAACCCAACTAAAACTCCGGGTAAAATTACGAACCCAACTAAAACTCCGGGTAAAATTACGAACCCAACTAAAACTCCGGGTAAAATTACGAACCCAACTAAAAGTCCGGGTAAAAAATACGAACCCAACTAAAAAGTCCGGGTAAAATTACGAACCCAAGTAAAACTCCGGGTAAAATTACGAACCCATCTAAAACTCCGGGCAAAATTACGAACCCAACTAAAAAGTCCGGGTAAAATTACGAACCCAAATAAAAAGTCCGGGTAAAATTACGAACCCAACTAAAACTCCGGGTAAAATTACGAACTCAACTAAAACTCCGGGTAAAATTACGAACCCAACTAAAACTCCGGGTAAAAATACGAACCCAACTAAAAGTCCGGGTAAAAAATACGAACCCAACTAAAAAGTCCGGGTAAAATTACGAACCCAACTAAAACTCCGGGTAAAATTACGAACCCAACTAAAACTCCGGGTAAAATTACGAACCCAACTAAAACTCCGGGTAAAATTACGAACCCAACTAAAACTCCGGGTATAATTACGAACCCAACTAAAAAGTCCGGGTAAAATTACGAACCCAACTAAAACTACGGGTAAAAAATACGAACCAAACAAAAAAGTCCGGGTAAAATTACGAACCCAACTAAAACTCCGGGTAAAATTACGAACCCAACTAAAAGTCCGGGTAAAATTACGAACCCAACTAAAAAGTCCGGGTAAAATTACGAACCCAACTAAAACTCCGGGTAAAAAATACGAACCAAACAAAAAAGTCCGGGTAACATTTAGAACCCAACTAAAACTCCGGGTAAAAAAATACGAACCCAACTAAAACTCCGGGCAAAATACTAACCTAACTAAAAAGTCCGGGTAAAAAATACGAACCCAACTAAAACTCCGGATAAAATTACGAACCCAACTAAAACTCCGGGTAAAAATACGAACCCAACTAAAACTCCGGGTAAAAATACGAACCCAACAAAAACTCCGGGTAAAAAATACGAACCCAACTAAAACTCCGGGTAAAATTAACAACACAACTAAAACTCCGGGTAAAAATACGAACCCAACTAAAACTCCTTGTAAAAAATACGAATCCAACTTAAACTCCGGGTAAAAAATACGAACCCAACTAAAACTCCGGGTAAAATTACGAACCCAACTAAAACTCCGGGTAAAAATACGAACCCTACTAAAGCTCCGGGTAAAAATACTAACCCAACTAAAAATTCCGGGTAAAAAATGCGAACCCAACTAAAACTCCGGGTAAAAAATACGAACCCAACTAAAACTCCGTGTAAAAAATACGAACACAACTAAAACTCCGGGTAAAAATACGAACCCAACTAAAACTCCGGGTAAAAAATACGAACCCAACTAAAACTCCGGGTAAAATTACCAACACAACTAAAACTCCGGGTAAAAATACGAACCCAACTAAAACTCCTTGTAAAAAATACGAATCCAACTAAAACTCCGGGTAAAAAATACGAACCCAACTAAAACTCCGGGTAAAATTACGAACCCAACTAAAACTCCGGGTAAAAATACGAACCCAACTAAAACTCCGGGTAAAAATACTTACCCAACTAAAAAGTCCGGGTAAAACTACGAACCCAACTAAAACTCCGGGTAAAAAATACGAACCCAACTAAAACTCCGGGTAAAAAGTACGAACCCAACTAAAACTCCGGGTAAAAAATGCTAACCCAACTAAAATGTCCGGGTAAAAAATACGAACCCAACTAAAACTATGGGTAAAATTACGAACCCAACTAAAACTCCGGGTAAAAATACGAACCCAACTAAAACTCCGGGTAAAAATACTAACCCCAACTAAAAAGTCCGGGTAAAAAATACGAACCCAACTAAAACTCCGGGTAAAATTACGAACCCAACTAAAACTCCGGGTAAAATTACGAACCCAACTAAAACTCCGGGTAAAATTACGAACCCAACTAAAAGTCCGGGTAAAAAATACGAACCCAACTAAAAAGTCCGTGTAAAATTACGAACCCAAGTAAAACTCCGGGTAAAATTACGAACCCAACTAAAACTCCGGGCAAAATTACGAACCCAACTAAAAAGTCCGGGTAAAATTACGAACCCAAATAAAAAGTCCGGGTAAAATTACGAACCCAACTAAAACTCCGGGTAAAATTACGAACTCAACTAAAACTCCGGGTAAAATTACGAACCCAACTAAAACTCCGGGTAAAAATACGAACCCAACTAAAAGTCCGGGTAAAAAATACGAACCCAACTAAAAAGTCCGGGTAAAATTACGAACCCAACTAAAACTCCGGGTAAAATTACGAACCCAACTAAAACTCCGGGTAAAATTACGAACCCAACTAAAACTCCGAGTAAAATTACGAACCCAACTAAAACTCCGGGTATAATTACGAACCCAACTAAAAAGTCCGGGTAAAATTACGAACCCAACTAAAACTCCGGGTAAAAAATACGAACCAAACAAAAAAGTCCGGGTAAAATTACGAACCCAACTAAAACTCCGGGTAAAATTACGAACCCAACTAAAACTCCGGGTAAAATTACGAACCCAACTAAAAAGTCCGGGTAAAATTACGAACCCAACTAAAACTCCGGGTAAAAAATACGAACCAAACAAAAAAGTCCGGGTAACATTTAGAACCCAACTAAAACTCCGGGTAAAAAAATACGAACCCAACTAAAACTCCGGGCAAAATACTAACCCAACTAAAAAGTCCGGGTAAAAAATACGAACCCAACTAAAACTCCGGATAAAATTACGAACCCAACTAAAACTCCGGGTAAAAATACGAACCCAACTAAAACTCCGGGTAAAATTACAAACCCAACTAAAACTCCGGGTATAATTACGAACCCAACTAAAACTCCGGGTAAAAATACGAACCCTACTAAAACTCCGGGTAAAAATACTAACCCAACTAAAAATTCCGGGTAAAAAATGCGAACCCAACTAAAACTCCGGGTAAAAAATACGAACCCAACTAAAACTCCGGGTAAAAAATACGAACACAACTAAAACTCCGGGTAAAAATACGAACCCAACTAAAACTCCGGGTAAAAAATACGAATCCAACTAAAACTCCGGGTAAAATTACCAACACAACTAAAACTCCGGGTAAAAATACGAACCCAACTAAAACTCCTTGTAAAAAATACGAATCCAACTAAAATTCCGGGTAAAAAATACGAACCCAACTAAAACTCCGGGTAAAATTACGAACCCAACTAAAACTCCGGGTAAAAATACGAACCCAACTAAAACTCCGGGTAAAAATACTTACCCAACTAAAAAGTCCGGGTAAAACTACGAACCCAACTAAAACTCCGGGTAAAAAATACGAACCCAACTAAAACTCCGGGTAAAAAGTACGAACCCAACTAAAACTCCGGGTAAAAAATGCTAACCCAACTAAAATGTCCGGGTAAAAAATACGAACCCAACTAAAACTATGGGTAAAATTACGAACCCATCTAAAACTCCGGGCAAAATTACGAACCCAACTAAAAAGTCCGGGTAAAATTACGAACCCAAATAAAAAGTCCGGGTAAAATTACGAACCCAACTAAAACTCCGGGTAAAATTACGAACTCAACTAAAACTCCGGGTAAAATTACGAACCCAACTAAAACTCCGGGTAAAAATACGAACCCAACTAAAAGTCCGGGTAAAAAATACGAACCCAACTAAAAAGTCCGGGTAAAATTACGAACCCAACTAAAACTCCGGGTAAAATTACGAACCCAACTAAAACTCCGGGTAAAATTACGAACCCAACTAAAACTCCGGGTAAAATTACGAACCCAACTAAAACTCCGGGTATAATTACGAACCCAACTAAAAAGTCCGGGTAAAATTACGAACCCAACTAAAACTCCGGGTAAAAAATACGAACCAAACAAAAAAGTCCGGGTAAAATTACGAACCCAACTAAAACTCCGGGTAAAATTACGAACCCAACTAAAAGTCCGGGTAAAATTACGAACCCAACTAAAAAGTCCGGGTAAAATTACGAACCCAACTAAAACTCCGGGTAAAAAATACGAACCAAACAAAAAAGTCCGGGTAACATTTAGAACCCAACTAAAACTCCGGGTAAAAAAATACGAACCCAACTAAAACTCCGGGCAAAAAACTAACCCAACTAAAAAGTCCGGGTAAAAAATACGAACCCAACTAAAACTCCGGATAAAATTACGAACCCAACTAAAACTCCGGGTAAAAATACGAACCCAACTAAAACTCCGGGTAAAAATACGAACCCAACAAAAACTCCGGGTAAAAAATACGAACCCAACTAAAACTCCGGGTAAAATTACCAACACAACTAAAACTCCGGGTAAAAATACGAACCCAACTAAAACTCCTTGTAAAAAATACGAATCCAACTTAAACTCCGGGTAAAAAATACGAACCCAACTAAAACTCCGGGTAAAATTACGAACCCAACTAAAACTCCGGGTAAAAATACGAACCCTACTAAAGCTCCGGGTAAAAATACTAACCCGACTAAAAATTCCGGGTAAAAAATGCGAACCCAACTAAAACTCCGGGTAAAAAATACGAACCCAACTAAAACTCCGTGTAAAAAATACGAACACAACTAAAACTCCGGGTAAAAATACGAACCCAACTAAAACTCCGGGTAAAAAATACGAACCCAACTAAAACTCCGGGTAAAATTACCAACACAACTAAAACTCCGGGTAAAAATACGAACCCAACTAAAACTCCTTGTAAAAAATACGAATCCAACTAAAACTCCGGGTAAAAAATACGAACCCAACTAAAAAGTCCGGGTAAAACTACGAACCCAACTAAAACTCCGGGTAAAAAATACGAACCCAACTAAAACTCCGGGTAAAAAGTACGAACCCAACTAAAACTCCGGGTAAAAAATGCTAACCCAACTAAAATGTCCGGGTAAAAAATACGAACCCAACTAAAACTATGGGTAAAATTACGAACCCAACTAAAACTCCGGGTAAAAATACGAACCCAACTAAAACTCCGGGTAAAAATACTAACCCCAACTAAAAAGTCCGGGTAAAAAATACGAACCCAACTAAAACTCCGGGTAAAATTACGAACCCAACTAAAACTCCGGGTAAAATTACGAACCCAACTAAAACTCCGGGTAAAATTACGAACCCAACTAAAAGTCCGGGTAAAAAATACGAACCCAACTAAAAAGTCCGGGTAAAATTACGAACCCAACTAAAACTCCGGGTAAAATTACGAACCCAACTAAAACTCCGGGTAAAATTACGAACCCAACTAAAACTCCGAGTAAAATTACGAACCCAACTAAAACTCCGGGTATAATTACGAACCCAACTAAAAAGTCCGGGTAAAATTACGAACCCAACTAAAACTCCGGGTAAAAAATACGAACCAAACAAAAAAGTCCGGGTAAAATTACGAACCCAACTAAAACTCCGGGTAAAATTACGAACCCAACTAAAACTCCGGGTAAAATTACGAACCCAACTAAAAAGTCCGGGTAAAATTACGAACCCAACTAAAACTCCGGGTAAAAAATACGAACCAAACAAAAAAGTCCGGGTAACATTTAGAACCCAACTAAAACTCCGGGTAAAAAAATACGAACCCAACTAAAACTCCGGGCAAAATACTAACCCAACTAAAAAGTCCGGGTAAAAAATACGAACCCAACTAAAACTCCGGATAAAATTACGAACCCAACTAAAACTCCGGGTAAAAATACGAAACCAACTAAAACTCCGGGTAAAATTACGAACCCAACTAAAACTCCGGGTATAATTACGAACCCAACTAAAACTCCGGGTAAAAATACGAACCCTACTAAAACTCCGGGTAAAAATACTAACCCAACTAAAAATTCCGGGTAAAAAATGCGAACCCAACTAAAACTCCGGGTAAAAAATACGAACCCAACTAAAACTCCGGGTAAAAAATACGAACACAACTAAAACTCCGGGTAAAAATACGAACCCAACTAAAACTCCGGGTAAAAAATACGAACCCAACTAAAACTCCGGGTAAAATTACCAACACAACTAAAACTCCGGGTAAAAATACGAACCCAACTAAAACTCCTTGTAAAAAATACGAATCCAACTAAAACTCCGGGTAAAAAATACGAACCCAACTAAAACTCCGGGTAAAATTACGAACCCAACTAAAACTCCGGGTAAAAATACGAACCCAACTAAAACTCCGGGTAAAAATACTTACCCAACTAAAAAGTCCGGGTAAAACTACGAACCCAACTGAAACTCCGGGTAAAAAATACGAACCCAACTAAAACTCCGGGTAAAAAGTACGAACCCAACTAAAACTCCGGGTAAAAAATGCTAACCCAACTAAAATGTCCGGGTAAAAAATACGAACCCAACTAAAACTATGGGTAAAATTACGAACCCAACTAAAACTCCGGGTAAAAATACGAACCCAACTAAAACTCCGGGTAAAAATACTAACCCCAACTAAAAAGTCCGGGTAAAAAATACGAACCCAACTAAAACTCCGGGTAAAATTACGAACCCAACTAAAACTCCGGGTAAAATTACGAACCCAACTAAAACTCCGGGTAAAATTACGAACCCAACTAAAAGTCCGGGTAAAAAATACGAACCCAACTAAAAAGTCCGGGTAAAATTACGAACCCAGCTAAAACTCCGGGTAAAATTACGAACTCAACTAAAACTCCGGGTAAAATTACGAACCCAACTAAAACTCCGGGTAAAAATACGAACCCAACTAAAAGTCCGGGTAAAAAATACGAACCCAACTAAAAAGTCCGGTTAAAATTACGAACCCAACTAAAACTCCGGGTAAAATTACGAACCCAACTAAAACTCCGGGTAAAATTACGAACCCAACTAAAACTCCGGGTAAAATTACGAACCCAACTAAAACTCCGGGTAAAAAATACGAACCAAACAAAAAAGTCCGGGTAACATTTAGAACCCAACCAAAACTCCGGGTAAAAAAATACGAACCCAACTAAAACTCCGGGCAAAATACTAACCCAACTAAAAAGTCCGGGTAAAAAATACGAACCCAACTAAAACTCCGGATAAAATTACGAACCCAACTAAAACTCCGGGTAAAAATACGAACCCAACTAAAACTCCGGGTAAAAATACGAAGCCAACTAACACTCCGGGTAAAATTACGAACCCAACTAAAACTCCGGTTAAAATTACGAACCCAACTAAAAGTCCGGGTAAAAAATACGAACCCAACTAAAAAGTTCGGGTAAAATTACGAACCCAAGTAAAACTCCGGGTAAAATTACGAACCCAACTAAAACCCCGGGTAAAATTACGAACCCAACTAAAAAGTCCGGGTAAAATTACGAACCCAAATAAAAAGTCCGGGTAAAATTACGAACCCAACTAAAACTCCGGGTAAAATTACCAACTCAACTAAAACTCCGGGTAAAATTACGAACCCAACTAAAACTCCGGGTAAAATTACGAACCCAACTAAAAGTCCGGGTAAAAAATACGAACCCAACTAAAAAGTCCGGGTAAAATTACGAACCCAACTAAAACGCCGGGTAAAATTACGAACCCAACGAAAACTCCGGGTAAAATTACGAACCCAACTAAAACTCCGGGTAAAATTACGAACCCAACTAAAAAGTCCGGGTAAAAAATACGAACCCAACTAAAACTCCGGGTAAAATTACGAACCCAACTAAAACTCCGGGTAAAATTACGAACCCAACTAAAACTCCGGGTAAAATTACGAACCCAACTAAAAGTCCGGGTAAAAAATACGAACCCAACTAAAAAGTGCGGGTAAAATTACGAACCCAACTAAAACTCCGGGTAAAATTACAAACCCAACTAAAACTCCGGGTAAAATTACGAACCCAACTAAAACTCCGGGTAAAATTACGAACCCAACTAAAAGTCCGGGTAAAAAATACGAACCCAACTAAAAAGTCCGGGTAAAATTACGAACCCAACTAAAACTCCGGGTAAAATTATGAACCCAACTAAAAGTCCGGGTAAAAAATTCGAATCCAACTAAAAAGTCCGGGTAAAATTACGAACCCAACTAAAACTCCGGGTAAAATTACGAACCCAACTAAAAAGTCCGGGTAAAATTACGAACCCAACTAAAAACTCCGGGTAAAATTACGAACCCAACTAAAAAGTCCGGGTAAAATTACGAACCCAACTAAAACTCCGGGTAAAATTACGAACCCAACTAAAAGTCCGGGTAAAAAATACGAACCCAACTAAAAAGTCCGGGTAAAATTACGAACCCAACTAAAACTCCGGGTAACATTACGAACCCAACTAAAACTCCGGGTAAAATTACGAACCCAAGTAAAACTCCGGGTAAAATTACGAACCCAAGTAAAACTCCGGGTAAAATTACGAACCCAACTAAAACTCCGGGTAAAATTACGAACCCAACAAAAACTCCGGGTAAAATTACGAACCCAACTAAAAAGTCCGGGTAAAATTACGAACCCAAATAAAAAGTCCGGGTAAAATTACGAACCCAACTAAAACTCCGGGTAAAATTACCAACTCAACTAAAACTCCGGGTAAAATTACGAACCCAACTAAAACTCCGGGTAAAATTACGAACCCAACTAAAAGTCCGGGTAAAAAATACGAACCCAACTAAAAAGTCCGGGTAAAATTACGAACCCAACTAAAACGCCGGGTAAAATTACGAACCCAACGAAAACTCCGGGTAAAATTACGAACCCAACTAAAACTCCGGGTAAAATTACGAACCCAACTAAAAAGTCCGGGTAAAAAATACGAACCCAACTAAAACTCCGGGTAAAATTACGAACCCAACTAAAACTCCGGGTAAAATTACGAACCCAACTAAAACTCCGGGTAAAATTACGAACCCAACTAAAAGTCCGGGTAAAAAATACGAACCCAACTAAAAAGTGCGGGTAAAATTACGAACCCAACTAAAACTCCGGGTAAAATTACAAACCCAACTAAAACTCCGGGTAAAATTACGAACCCAACTAAAACTCCGGGTAAAATTACGAACCCAACTAAAAGTCCGGGTAAAAAATACGAACCCAACTAAAAAGTCCGGGTAAAATTACGAACCCAACTAAAACTCCGGGTAAAATTATGAACCCAACTAAAAGTCCGGGTAAAAAATTCGAATCCAACTAAAAAGTCCGGGTAAAATTACGAACCCAACTAAAACTCCGGGTAAAATTACGAACCCAACTAAAAAGTCCGGGTAAAATTACGAACCCAACTAAAAACTCCGGGTAAAATTACGAACCCAACTAAAAAGTCCGGGTAAAATTACGAACCCAACTAAAACTCCGGGTAAAATTACGAACCCAACTAAAAGTCCGGGTAAAAAATACGAACCCAACTAAAAAGTCCGGGTAAAATTACGAACCCAACTAAAACTCCGGGTAACATTACGAACCCAACTAAAACTCCGGGTAAAATTACGAACCCAAGTAAAACTCCGGGTAAAATTACGAACCCAAGTAAAACTCCGGGTAAAATTACGAACCCAACTAAAACTCCGGGTAAAATTACGAACCCAACAAAAACTCCGGGTAAAATTACGAACCCAACTAAAAGTCCGAGTAAAAAATACGAACCCAACTAAAAAGTTCGGGTAAAATTACGAACCCAAGTAAAACTCCGGGTAAAATTACGAACCCAACTAAAACTCCGGGTAAAATTACGAACCCAACTAAAAAGTCCGGGTAAAATTACGAACCCAAATAAAAAGTCCGGGTAAAATTACGAACCCAACTAAAACTCTGGGTAAAATTACCAACTCAACTAAAACTCCGGGTAAAATTACGAACCCAACTAAAACTCCGGGTAAAATTACGAACCCAACTAAAAGTCCGGGTACAAAATACGAACCCAACTAAAAAGTCCGGGTAAAATTACGAACCCAACTAAAACTCCGGGTAAAATTACGAACCCAACTAAAACTCCGGGTAAAATTACGAACCCAACTAAAACTCCGGGTAAAATTACGAATCCAACTAAAAAGTCCGGGTAAAAAATACGAACCCAACTAAAACTCCGGCTAAAATTACGAACCCAACTAAAACTCCGGGTAAAAATACGAACCCAACTAAAACTCCTGGTAAAAATACGAACCCAACTAAAACTCCGGGTAAAAATACTAACCCAACTAAAAAGTCCGGGTAAAAAATACGAACCCAACTAAAACTCCGGGTAAAATTACGAACCCAACTAAAACTCCGGGTAAAAAATACGAACCCAACTAAAAAGTCCGGATAAAAAATACGAACCTAACTTAAGACTCCGGGTAAAATTACGAACCCAACTAAAACTCCGGGTAAAATTACGAACCCAACTAAAACTCCGGGTAAAAAATACGAACCCAACTAAAACTCCGGGCAAAAATACTAACCCAACTAAAAAGTCCGGGTAAAAAATACGAACCCAACTAAAACTCCGGATAAAATTACGAACCCATCTAAAACTCCGGGTAAAAATACGAACCCAACTAAAACTCCGGGTAAAAATACTAACCCAACTAAAAAGTCCGGGTTAAAAATACGAACCCAACTAAAACTCCGGGTAAAATTACGAACCCAACTAAAACTCCGGGTAAAATTACGAACCCAAGTAAAACTCCGGGTAAAATTACGAACCCAACTAAAACTCCGGGTAAAATTACAAACCCAACTAAAACTCCGGGTAAAATTACGAACCCAACTAAAAGTCCGGGTAAAAAATACGAACCCTACTAAAAAGTTCGGGTAAAATTACGAACAAAAGTAAAACTCCGGGTAAAATTACGAACCCAACTAAAACTCCAGGTAAAATTACCAACTCAACTAAAACTCCCGGTAAAAAGTACGAACCCAACTAAAACTCCGGGTAAAAAATGCTAACCCAACTAAAACTCCGGGTAAAATTACGAACCCAAATAAAAAGTCCGGGTAAAATTACGAACCCAACTAAAACTCCGGGTAAAATTACCAACTCAACTAAAACTCCGGGTAAAAAGTACGAACCCAACTAAAACTCCGGGTAAAAAATGCTAACCCAACTAAAACTCCGGGTAAAATTACGAACCCAACTAAAACTCCGGGTAAAATTACGAACCCAACTAAAAGTCCGAGTAAAAATACGAACCCAACTAAAAAGTCCGGGTAACTCAAGACTCCGGGTAAAATTACGATCCCAACTAAAACTCCGGGTAAAATTACGAACCCAACTAAAACTCCGGGTAAAATTACGAACCCAACTAAAAGTCCGGGTAAAAAATACGAACCCAACTAAAAAGTCCGGGTAAAATTACGAACCCAACTAAAACTCCGGGTAAAATTATGAACCCAACTAAAAGTCCGGGTAAAATTACGAACCCAACTAAAAAGTCCGGGTAAAATTACGAACCCAACTAAAAAGTCCGGGTAAAATTACGAACCCAACTAAAACTCCGGGTAAAATTACGAACCCAACTAAAAGTCCGGGTAAAAAATACGAACCCAACTAAAAAGTCCGGGTAAAATTACGAACCCAACTAAAACTCCGGGTAAAATTACGAACCCAACTAAAACTCCGGGTAAAATTACGAACCCAAGTAAAACTCCGGGTAAAATTACGAACCCAAGTAAAACTCCGGGTAAAATTACGAACCCAACTAAAACTCCGGGTAAAATTACGAATCCAACTAAAACTCCGGGTAAAATTACGAACCCAACTAAAACTCCGGGTAAAATTACGAACCCAACTAAAAAGTCCGGGTAAAATTACGAACCCAACTAAAAAGTCCGGGTTAAAAATACGAACCCAACTAAAACTCCGGGTAAAATTACGAACCCAACTAAAACTCCGGGTAAAATTACGAACCCAAGTAAAACTCCGGGTAAAATTACGAACCCAACTAAAACTCCGGGTAAAATTACGAACCCAACTAAAACTCCGGGTAAAATTACGAACCCAACTAAAAGTCCGGGTAAAAAATACGAACCCTACTAAAAAGTTCGGGTAAAATTACGAACAAAAGTAAAACTCCGGGTAAAATTACGAACCCAACTAAAACTCCAGGTAAAATTACGAACCCAACTAAAAAGTCCGGGTAAAATTACGAACCCAAATAAAAAGTCCGGGTAAAATTACGAACAAAAGTAAAACTCCGGGTAAAATTACGAACCCAACTAAAACTCCAGGTAAAATTACGAACCCAACTAAAAAGTCCGGGTAAAATTACGAACCCAAATAAAAAGTCCGGGTAAAATTACGAACCCAACTAAAACTCCGGGTAAAATTACCAACTCAACTAAAACTCCGGGTAAAAAGTACGAACCCAACTAAAACTCCGGGTAAAAAATGCTAACCCAACTAAAACTCCGGGTAAAATTACGAACCTATTAGGGATAAATAGGACAGGCCTATTATGGATACGCACTGTATGCATGTCTGTAATGACTCACGTTGTCCCAGGTACCGCCGTACCGGTTATACCCGGCCGGACATCAGTGGTTAATCATGAGCCTTGCTGAACGCAGTGTTTATTGCTTTATAGTTATAAGTTATAGTTAATACTTATAACTAATTGTGTACATCTAACATGTGCCTCTAATATCAGAAGTGGAATTCGCCCATGCGATTTTTTTCTTGATTTACGAATTTCAGCGACATTTCAAGAACAAAGAAAACCAGACCGTATGCGTCATACTTGGTACATTGGAAAATTTACTCGAGCACGCAGGTTGTTGATTTTATATAACTATGTGCCGGCTGGAAATCCTGACAAATTGCGATAATTTGTGCCAAGTTGAACCATAGCAATAGGCGGACTAAATTTCGGAGATGACTGTTTTGTGGGATGGAATTACGTAACTATTTGGTATTGTATCAGCAGTTTTTGATGTTTTAGTACTGGTGAGTTTGTTTTTAATTATTGGAGTATCGTAGACGTACGTTGTTGGTTAATTTGGAAGCAGATTTATGTGAAAGAGGTGCGTGTTTTGATTATTTGACTCATGATGCTATGATGGATAGGTTAGATGTCATATGAATGTCCGTTATATTTGTTTTTCGGTAGTATAATGTGGCAAACGCTAAATTCAATGTGCGTTTCCTTCTTACATGAACAGTATTGAGTTTATTCTGTTTTTGGGTTAAAGAACCAACATTGCAAATTCAATTGACCTCTGTTGAACATTGAACTATTGGTTTTGTGGCAGCTAAGTTCGCGTATGCGACGGTTGAAGTGTTTTTAAATAAACTGAAACGTATGTGAATGAAACGGTATGTGGACCATATCGGTGATAGCCGATGTTGATATTCACAAGTGTTAGTATTTGACCATAATGACTTTGGTCTTTTTGCTGACATGTATTGTGGAGTATTTGTCGTGGCATTTCAGTGAATGTTGGCCGATGTCATTCTGAAGTGTGACTTTATGCCGTTTTTCGGCGTACTTTTATTTTTGTCTCTGTAGACACGCTATGTGGAAAGATAGCGTTTGTCGGTGATGGGTTCGAGCAAATGGACTGAGCCTTTATAAGTGGCCTCAAACATTGTAGATACTTTATTGTTTTCAACGTTACTACTGTAAGACGTTTAAAAGCCGTTAAATAGAAGTGCAATTTTGTTTATCGTGTGACCCAAGATTTTGATTAGGCAATCGAACATAGGTACTACTGGAAAATAAAGTCACTTTATAATTTACATGTCTTTTCAATTTATAGGGGTAAAAATAAAAACGATTGTATTACTTCTATTCAAAGTATCATATCTAAATCGTCATCGCTGACTAACTCTAACAGCTAGCTGGTTTTGGGTGTTTCAATTATTTTAGTTGTATAAATAACACCAACTTCAAAGCCAGTAATTATAATTGTACGACTGGCTGTAGCTGAGTTTGAGATTTTAGCGTTTGCAGTTTGTGTATTATGGTTTGAACATTGAAAATTAATGTTCATCGTGAATCATAATTAGAGAATTGAAGTTTATAGTTTTGTGTACCTGAATCTGAGAATTTGGAGTTTATGTGTTTTGGTGTATAATAATCAGACACTTATAAGATACTGTTCTTCGTGTGTTATAAATTGAGAATGGAAAGTCTTGTCTATCAAGTAATTGAGTATTGGTACTTATCAATGTTTTGTGATTCATAATTCATGAATCGTAAGTTTATGTTCTTTAGGTATTATAATTAGAGAACGGAAAACCCTTATGTTTTGTGTAACATATGTTGTGAAATGAATTGGCCTTTGCACATTGGGCAGATGAATAAGGTATGTGTGGTAATAGTTAAATTTTTTTTTAGTTTTTTTTAGTTTTGAGAGAAATATAACATCATTTTGTGCCAAATTACGGTTCCTGAGTTTGAGATGTAAAATAAACCACATGTAGTTCCTGAGCTAGGAGCCGAAAAGAGAAGATAGAAATGAATAGTAAAGTCACCATTGTTGTGAATATGTGAATGTTGCTCCGGCTCTAAACCTTGTTAAAGCAGTTATTGTGATAACTCTAAACTTGGTTAAAGCAGTCGGGGTTTGTTGTTGCCTTCTGGCGGATATCACACTGGGCTGGCGTACTGCGGTGTTGATGCTTGGGCCTTTGTTGTTGCCTTCTGGCGGAGATCACACTGGGCTGGCGTACTGCGGTGTTGATGCTTGGGCGTTTGTTGTTGCCTTCTGGCGGATATCACACTGGGCTGGCGTACTGCGGTGTTGATGCTTGGGCCTTTGTTGCCTTCTGGCGGAGATCACACTGGGCTGGCGTACTGCGGTGTTGATGCTTGGGCGTTTGTTGTTGCCTTCTGGCGGATATCACACTGGGCTGGCGTACTGCGGTGTTGATGCTTGGGCCTTTGTTGCCTTCTGGCGGAGATCACACTGGGCTGGCGTACTGCGGTGTTGATGCTTGGGCGTTTGTTGTTGCCTTCTGGCGGATATCACACTGGGCTGGCGTACTGCGGTGTTGATGCTTGGGCCTTTGTTGCCTTCTGGCGGAGATCACACTGGGCTGGCGTACTGCGGTGTTGATGCTTGGGCGTTTGTTGTTGCCTTCTGGCGGATATCACACTGGGCTGGCGTACTGCGGTGTTGATGCTTGGGCCTTTGTTGCCTTCTGGCGGATATCACACTGGGCTGGCGTACTGCGGTGTTGATGCTTGGGCGTTTGTTGTTGCGTGCTGGCGCATATCACACAAGGCAGATGTACTGCAGTGTTGATGCCATTGCGTTTGTAATAGTGCGAAATGATTAAGTTATTGTTTGTTTTGATTCTAGTTGTTTCAGTGACTGTGAGAGTCAGGATTGGGCCGAGAGGATTGGGCCGAGAACGTCCCAACGTCAGGCTGGCCGTATTAGGGATAAATAGGACAGGCCTATTATGGATACGCACTGTATGCATGTCTGTAATGACTCACGTTGTCCCAGGTACCGCCGTACCGGTTATACCCGGCCGGACATCAGTGGTTAATCATGAGCCTTGCTGAACGCAGTGTTTATTGCTTTATAGTTATAAGTTATAGTTAATACTTATAACTAATTGTGTACATCTAACATGTGCCTCTAATAGAACCCAACTAAAACTCCGGGTAAAATTACGAACCCAACTAAAAGTCCGGGTAAAAATACGAACCCAACTAAAAAGTCCGGGTAACTCAAGACTCCGGGTAAAATTACGAACCCAACTAAAACTCCGGGTAAAATTACGAACCCAACTAAAACTCCGGGTAAAATTACGAACCCAACTAAAAGTCCGGGTAAAAAATACGAACCCAACTAAAAAGTCCGGGTAA
Organism: Melinopterus prodromus; assembly: GCA_964023965.1. Lineage (NCBI taxonomy): Eukaryota > Metazoa > Arthropoda > Insecta > Coleoptera > Scarabaeidae > Melinopterus > Melinopterus prodromus. The sequence goes on from CAXIES010000050.1 coordinate 129,759, forward strand.
AATTACGAACCCAACTAAAACTCCGGGTAAAATTATGAACCCAACTAAAAGTCCGGGTAAAAAATTCGAATCCAACTAAAAAGTCCGGGTAAAATTACGAACCCAACTAAAAATACGGGTAAAATTACGATCCCAACTAAAAAGTCCGGATAAAATTACGAACCCAACTAAAAAGTCCGGGTAAAATTACGAACCCAACTAAAAAGTCCGGGTAAAATTACGAACCCAACTAAAACTACGGGTAAAATTACGAACCCAACTAAAAGTCCGGGTAAAAAATACGAACCCAACTAAAAAGTCCGGGTAAAATTACAAACCCAACTAAAACTCCGGGTAAAATTACGAACCCAACTAAAACTCCGGGTAAAATTACGAACCCAAGTAAAACGCCGGGTAAAATTACGAACCCAAGTAAAACTCCGGGTAAAATTACGAACCCAACTAAAACTCCGGGTAAAATTACGAACCCAACTAAAACTCCGGGTAAAATTACGAACCCAACTAAAAGTCCGGGTAAAAAATACGAACCCAACTAAAAAGTTCGGGTAAAATTACGAACCCAAGTAAAACTCCGGGTAAAATTACGAACCCAACTAAAACTCCGGGTAAAATTACGAACCCAACTAAAAAGTCCGGGTAAAATTACGAACCCAAATAAAAAGTCCGGGTAAAATTACGAACCCAACTAAAACTCCGGGTAAAATTACCAACTCAACTAAAACTCCGGGTAAAATTACGAACCCAACTAAAACTCCGGGTAAAATTACGAACCCAACTAAAAGTCCGGGTAAAAAATACGAACCCAACTAAAAAGTCCGGGTAAAATTACGAACCCAACTAAAACTCCGGGTAAAATTACGAACCCAACTAAAACTCCGGGTAAAATTACGAACCCAACTAAAACTCCGGGTAAAATTACGAACCCAACTAAAAAGTCCGGGTAAAAAATACGAACCCAACTAAAACTCCTGCTAAAATTACGAACCCAACTAAAACTCCGGGTAAAAATACGAACCAAACTAAAACTCCGGGTAAAAATACGAACCCAACTAAAACTCCGGGTAAAAATACTAACCCAACTAAAAAGTCCGGGTAAAAAATACGAACCCAACTAAAACTCCGGGTAAAATTACGAACCCAACTAAAACTCCGGGTAAAAAATACGAACCCAACTAAAAAGTCCGGATAAAAAATACGAACCTAACTTAAGACTCCGGGTAAAATTACGAACCCAACTAAAACTCCGGTTAAAATTACGAACCCAACTAAAACTCCGGGTAAAAAATACGAACCCAACTAAAACTCCGGGCAAAAATACTAACCCAACTAAAAAGTCCGGGTAAAAAATACGAACCCAACTAAAACTCCGGATAAAATTACGAACCCAACTAAAACTCCGGGTAAAAATACGAACCCAACTAAAACTCCGGGTAAAAATACTAACCCAACTAAAAAGTCCGGGTTAAAAATACGAACCCAACTAAAACTCCAGGTAAAATTACGAACCCAACTAAAACTCCGGGTAAAATTACGAACCCAAGTAAAACTCCGGGTAAAATTACGAACCCAACTAAAACTCCGGGTAAAATTACGAACCCAACTAAAACTCCGGGTAAAATTACGAACCCAACTAAAAGTCCGGGTAAAAATACGAACCCAACTAAAAGTCCGGGTAAAAATACGAACCCAACTAAAAAGTCCGGGTAACTCAAGACTCCGGGTAAAATTACGAACCCAACTAAAACTCCGGGTAAAATTACGAACCCAACTAAAACTCCGGGTAAAATTACGAACCCAACTAAAAGTCCGAGTAAAAAATACGAACCCAACTAAAAAGTCCGGGTAAAATTACGAACCCAACTAAAACTCCGGGTAAAATTATGAACCCAACTAAAAGTCCGGGTAAAAAATTCGAATCCAACTAAAAAGTCCGGCTAAAATTACGAACCCAACTAAAACTCCGGGTAAAATTACGATCCCAACTAAAAAGTCCGGGTAAAATTACGAACCCAACTAAAAAGTCCGGGTAAAATTACGAACCCAACTAAAAAGTCCGGGTAAAATTACGAACCCAACTAAAACTCCGGGTAAAATTACGAACCCAACTAAAAGTCCGGGTAAAAAATACGAACCCAACTAAAAAGTCCGGGTAAAATTACGAACCCAACTAAAACTCCGGGTAAAATTACGAACCCAACTAAAACTCCGGGTAAAATTACGAACCCAAGTAAAACTCCGGGTAAAATTACGAACCCAAGTAAAACTCCGGGTAAAATTACGAACCCAACTAAAACTCCGGGTAAAATTACGAACCCAACTAAAACTCCGGGTAAAATTACGAACCCAACTAAAACTCCGGGTAAAATTACGAACCCAACTAAAAAGTCCGGGTAAAATTACGAACCCAACTAAAAAGTCCGGGTTAAAAATACGAACCCAACTAAAACTCCGGGTAAAATTACGAACCCAACTAAAACTCCGGGTAAAATTACGAACCCAAGTAAAACTCCGGGTAAAATTACGAACCCAATTAAAACTCCGGGTAAAATTACGAACCCAACTAAAACTCCGGGTAAAATTACGAACCCAACTAAAAGTCCGGGTAAAAAATACGAACCCTACTAAAAAGTTCGGGTAAAATTACGAACAAAAGTAAAACTCCGGGTAAAATTACGAACCCAACTAAAACTCCAGGTAAAATTACGAACCCAACTAAAAAGTCCGGGTAAAATTACGAACCCAAATAAAAAGTCCGGGTAAAATTACGAACCCAACTAAAACTCCGGGTAAAATTACCAACTCAACTAAAACTCCGGGTAAAAAGTACGAACCCAACTAAAACTCCGGGTAAAAAATGCTAACCCAACTAAAACTCCGGGTAAAATTACGAACCCAACTAAAACTCCGGGTAAAATTACGAACCCAACTAAAAGTCCGGGTAAAAATACGAACCCAACTAAAAAGTCCGGGTAACTCAAGACTCCGGGTAAAATTACGAACCCAACTAAAACTCCGGGTAAAATTACGAACCCAACTAAAACTCCGGGTAAAATTACGAACCCAACTAAAAGTCCGGGTAAAAAATACGAACCCAACTAAAAAGTCCGGGTAAAATTACGAACCCAACTAAAACTCCGGGTAAAATTATGAACCCAACTAAAAGTCCGGGTAAAAAATTCGAATCCAACTAAAAAGTCCGGGTAAAATTACGAACCCAACTAAAACTCCGGGTAAAATTACGATCCCAACTAAAAAGTCCGGATAAAATTACGAACCCAACTAAAAAGTCCGGGTAAAATTACGAACCCAACTAAAAAGTCCGGGTAAAATTACGAACCCAACTAAAACTCCGGGTAAAATTACGAACCCAACTAAAAGTCCGGGTAAAAAATACGAACCCAACTAAAAAGTCCGGGTAAAATTACGAACCCAACTAAAACTCCGGGTAAAATTACGAACCCAACTAAAACTCCGGGTAAAATTACGAACCCAAGTAAAACTCCGGGTAAAATTACGAACCCAAGTAAAACTCCGGGTAAAATTACGAACCCAACTAAAACTCCGGGTAAAATTACGAACCCAACTAAAACTCCGGGTAAAATTACGAACCCAACTAAAAGTCCGGGTAAAAAATACGAACCCAACTAAAAAGCTCGGGTAAAATTACGAACCCAAGTAAAACTCCGGGTAAAATTACGAACCCAACTAAAACTCCGGGTAAAATTACGAACCCAACTAAAAAGTCCGGGTAAAATTACGAACCCAAATAAAAAGTCCGGGTAAAATTACGAACCCAACTAAAACTCCGGGTAAAATTACCAACTCAACTAAAACTCCGGGTAAAATTACGAACCCAACTAAAACTCCGGGTAAAATTACGAACCCAACTAAAAGTCCGGGTAAAAAATACGAACCCAACTAAAAAGTCCGGGTAAAATTACGAACCCAACTAAAACTCCGGGTAAAATTACGAACCCAACTAAAACTCCGGGTAAAATTACGAACCCAACTAAAACTCCGGGTAAAATTACGAACCCAACTAAAAAGTCCGGGTAAAAAATACGAACCCAACTAAAACTCCTGCTAAAATTACGAACCCTACTAAAACTCCGGGTAAAAATACGAACCAAACTAAAACTCCGGGTAAAAATACGAACCCAACTAAAACTCCGGGTAAAAATACTAACCCAACTAAAAAGTCCGGGTAAAAAATACGAACCCAACTAAAACTCCGGGTAAAATTACGAACCCAACTAAAACTCCGGGTAAAAAATACGAACCCAACTAAAAAGTCCGGATAAAAAATACGAACCTAACTTAAGACTCCGGGTAAAATTACGAACCCAACTAAAACTCCGGTTAAAATTACGAACCCAACTAAAACTCCGGGTAAAAAATACGAACCCAACTAAAACTCCGGGCAAAAATACTAACCCAACTAAAAAGTCCGGGTAAAAAATACGAACCCAACTAAAACTCCGGATAAAATTACGAACCCAACTAAAACTCCGGGTAAAAATACGAACCCAACTAAAACTCCGGGTAAAAATACTAACCCAACTAAAAAGTCCGGGTTAAAAATACGAACCCAACTAAAACTCCAGGTAAAATTACGAACCCAACTAAAACTCCGGGTAAAATTACGAACCCAAGTAAAACTCCGGGTAAAATTACGAACCCAACTAAAACTCCGGGTAAAATTACGAACCCAACTAAAACTCCGGGTAAAATTACGAACCCAACTAAAAGTCCGGGTAAAAAATACGAACAAAACTAAAAAGTTCGGGTAAAATTACGAACCCAAGTAAAACTCCGGGTAAAATTACGAACCCAACTAAAACTCCAGGTAAAATTACGAACCCAACTAAAAAGTCCGGGTAAAATTACGAACCCAAATAAAAAGTCCGGGCAAAATTACGAACCCAACTAAAACTCCGGGTAAAATTACCAACTCAACTAAAACTCCGGGTAAAATTACGAACCCAACTAAAACTCCGGGTAAAATTACGAACCCAACTAAAAGTCCGGGTAAAAAATACGAACCCAACTAAAAAGTCCGGGTAAAATTACGAACCCAACTAAAACTCCGGGTAAAATTACGAACCCAACTAAAACTCCGGGTAAAATTACGAACCCAACTAAAACTCCGGGTAAAATTACGAACCCAACTAAAAAGTTCGGGTAAAATTACGAACCCAAGTAAAACTCCGGGTAAAATTACGAACCCAACTAAAACTCCGGGTAAAATTACGAACCCAACTAAAAAGTCCGGGTAAAATTACGAACCCAAATAAAAAGTCCGGGTAAAATTACGAACCCAACTAAAACTCCGGGTAAAATTACCAACTCAACTAAAACTCCGGGTAAAATTACGAACCCAACTAAAACTCCGGGTAAAATTACGAACCCAACTAAAAGTCCGGGTAAAAAATACGAACCCAACTAAAAAGTCCGGGTAAAATTACGAACCCAACTAAAACTCCGGGTAAAATTACGAACCCAACTAAAACTCCGGGTAAAATTACGAACCCAACTAAAACTCCGGGTAAAATCACGAACCCAACTAAAAAGTCCGGGTAAAAAATACGAACCCAACTAAAACTCCTGCTAAAATTACGAACCCAACTAAAACTCCTGGTAAAAATACGAACCAAACTAAAACTCCGGGTAAAAATACGAACCCAACTAAAACTCCGGGTAAAAATACTAACCCAACTAAAAAGTCCGGGTAAAAAATACGAACCCAACTAAAACTCCGGGTAAAATTACGAACCCAACTAAAACTCCGGGTAAAAAATACGAACCCAACTAAAAAGTCCGGATAAAAAATACGAACCTAACTTAAGACTCCGGGTAAAATTACGAACCCAACTAAAACTCCGGTTAAAATTACGAACCCAACTAAAACTCCGGGTAAAAAATACGAACCCAACTAAAACTCCGGATAAAATTACGAACCCAACTAAAACTCCGGGTAAAAATACGAACCCAACTAAAACTCCGGGTAAAAATACTAACCCAACTAAAAAGTCCGGGTTAAAAATACGAACCCAACTAAAACTCCGGGTAAAATTACGAACCCAACTAAAACTCCGGGTAAAATTACGAACCCAAGTAAAACTCCGGGTAAAATTACGAACCCAACTAAAACTCCGGGTAAAATTACGAACCCAACTAAAACTCCGGGTAAAATTACGAACCCAACTAAAAGTCCGGGTAAAAAATACGAACAAAACTAAAAAGTTCGGGTAAAATTACGAACCCAAGTAAAA